>JASAND010013866.1:0-17852 GCA_030248195.1 Trissonchulus latispiculum
ACCGGGGCTTCTTTTTGTAAATTGTCGTTGTACACTTTCAACTAAATCTATATCTTTCAATAAGTATGGTGGCCAAACAGAATAGTTGTACTCTAGAAACTGATACTGAGACGATAGCCTCATCATAGCTGCGGGGCAGTGCTGGCAACGGCGCCCAGAAGAACCTAGCAAACTGGCAAAGAATTTTTGACAATGGCGGACATATTTTGTGTCAGCGGTTCATGAACTGCTCCGATCCCCAGTGGTATCTTCTCATCGTCGAGTCACCCAGATCGGGGCACTTTGACGCGCTCTCTGTTGGTAGTCGTCAGTATAACGGTTGTGAGGACTATGGTCATATTTCCAGTTGTGGCTTAATTTTAACCACTTCTAAATTGTGGTACTTCTTACTTGACCGCACCAGACCGTCCGGTCACAATTTTGCTGTGTATTTCCGTTGAACAACAAGCATAATTAACTTTTGCACACTGAAAATTGTAGCTACCCTATAGACACTTATGTCATAAAAACAAATACGCTATAGCAAATTCAAGTAAGCTCAATTAAGTTATTTAGTTCATTAAGGCTAAATTCAATTACATACGCTCCCGTCAGTCATATCTAGTATGACTCTGACTATGCCGTCCACACAATGAGAGAGGCTGGAGATTAGTATTGCTGACTCGACCGGGTGGAAAGGCCCGTCGGCTGGCCGTAGACAATTTGCATCTGCCGGCAGAGTTGTAGGCGGTCGTTGAACGTCCGGTCGGTTTATTTATTTATCTATTTATTTTTGTTTGTTTTGTTACATGTCGGTTTATCAGAATTTTCAGTAAATCGATTTTAAATATGCTGATGCGTTTCTTATCTGTTTGATCATTCTGGCACTCATGGGTCAGCATACCGGTAATCTTCCCATGATTCGTTAGCCGACCGTTTTTTTGGCAGGTTGGGCCGTCAAACGGTCGGCCGACGAAAATTTCGGCCTGTCAACAATACTTTTGGTAGATTGGCCATCATTGGCCTTTCAGCTCTGGTTTATCTAACCTCCATCAAGTGTTCTTGCTAATAGCAATAGACCATGTTTCGATGCTGCAAGCCTCTAGCAGAAACAAACCCGGAAGTGTGCCCATATTTGATTGCGTGGTTTTGGCGTACATAGCAGCCTTTCGCAGGGCTGGGGGGACGGGGTTCAGAGTACTGGTTAATCCCAGTAGATGGGGTGCCTTTCACGCTATCGACCCCAATAGAGGCGAACTCGGCACCCTACTCTTATCGATAAGCGGATTAAGGTTCTTTTGCGTGGCTGCCCCAGTAATACAAAACACGGGCACGCAATTTTTCCAATCATCCAATTACGAATCACTAACGGATCTGTAGCCTAAGTTTCTTGCTCAAGGAAGCAGTGTAGCGTCGTTACGGCTAAGGTGGGGATCGATCCTCGAACATTTTGATCCGAAGTCCATCGCCTTAACCCTTTAGCTACGCGGCGACAGATGCAATGCTCTTTAACTCCATGACCTCGTTTTCATGTTTATTGATTTTTATTTTATCAAACATAAATACAGAAGTTATTAAAACGAGTATATTCTCTATGAACAGTAATTAGCGCTGCTGTCAGACGTGATTTCCAAACACCGTTCAATGTGCCACAGCAGTTACTCTGTTAGTATCATGAGCACTTGGATGAGATTGCCACCACATTCGTTTTATCGGTACGTTTACAAGGAAACAAGGTATTCACTACAGCCACACGAAACCACTGACTTGTTCCAGCATAGGCCACAAAATTGAGTGAAGCCTCCATGGTTATTCCTAAGGTAGCGAAATCGTGCAGCAGCCCGAAGGCTTTTTCCGGATGCGCATATTGGATGTAGAAGCTAATTGCCAACGGTAACTGTCCCAGAACTACCAAACCCGACTGAATCAAAAGTAGTGTCATCTTCAGCTTATCTTCCTTAGCTTTCTTTTTTAGATTCGTGGTTGAGAGCAGCACAACAGTGGCTTTCATGACTGACTTGTATTTCCTAAAAGATACAGGCGTTGAATGCTGCCACAACGAAAATAGACGAAATGCTGATGAAATTTCGACACCCTACAAGAACAGAGAGATTACGTCCGCTGGAACAACCTTATCATCCACTGGAGCTCGAAGTACCGTTCCATTGGTCACAACGATGCGAAACATTTCCATCGAATTGACTGCAAATGCCATTCCAAAGGCAGCAGACAACCCAACGCCAAAGATAATCCTTCTCAGACTCTTCCGATACAGCCAAGGGACAGTATAGAGCACAGGCCCTGTTGACGCACATGACAATGGTAAGCAGTGGTAACACCGAATCTGCTCCAAAGCGGATGAAGCCAGATAAATGCTCATAATACCACACAAAGAATGGATACTCAATGACCCAGGCCCTCCCAAATGATGATGCGCTGCTATCCACCAAGATGACATCCAATGAAATAATTTTGCGGATACGCTGAAAGAAATCGACAACAGCTATCACAATCTGATATTCGAACGTGTTGTCCTTTGTCCAGTACTTAGGAATAAACCAGAAGGCAGGCAGGAATTCCCCTAAACACCAATGATGGCAATAATTGGATTTAAGATGCAATAAAAGAAATATTTTTCGTTCATTTTAATTCTAAAACAAATCAGTCACTCAAATTGAGAATATCAGTAATTGCTTCAGTCATTGGAAATAGTCCAAGACGTTCAATTAATTCCCTTCAGCCGCTGAACTATCATATATGTAAAGAAAAGCTGGTCTAGCACTGGGTAATTTTGAGTATAAACATTCAGTTCAAGCCTACTTGCTCTGTTTTTCACTAGCTAGCGCCTTCAGTCATAGTCAGTTTAAACTTTGCTTAATAAAACCCGTAAGTAATCAATCGTCCGCCCGATCCTTATCAGATATATACCGAATCTAATACCCAATCTCGCTTCAATGACACAGCGTTAAGCTAAGATCTCACTACAAAGAACTCGTAATTTTGCGTTTAAATGTACAGATGTATAGATCGTACACAGATAAAAGCAGTTATGACCATCGATCAACACAATCTCAAAATGACAGTCATGTGGATCAGGGTTTAGAAAGCATGGACGCAATTAGAGTATGACATAAACTTGTGTAGCCGTAAGAGGAATCTGTATCAAATTAACACTGCAGAAGTTAAATGCTCACCCCAACGGATTTGGTTTTACAGAGTATCTCTTACCTCCTTGATGAGACTGCTGGTTGACGCTAAAGTGATCATACAAACCAACAATTAGATTGGAGGAAAGTTAGATCCAGGTAAGTTAGATTGTGCGAATAAATTAAGAGTCAGACATTCAGTCAGTCAGTCAGAAGAGTCTGAGTTAGATTCCGGCAGCGAATACAGCACGCAATATAATAAATACTGTCCGTCTCAAGACTCGATGCAGGCACTCTGTCCTACCAAAGATATACTCAGCCAACTAGGCTACAATTAAAACCAACCCATAACTGCCGTGCCCAAATCCAACTGCCTTTGTGTACGCCCGTTTTCCGGAGTCTTCCCGGTTTATTCTGGGTTGGTCCACATCAAGTTTGGTCCATACATTTGATTGGCCAGAAATTAACCTCTGAGAAAGAAGGAGGCGGGCCCTAAGTACAAGACTGCTATTAAAAGATAACGGCAGATTACACAGTTTCTGCATACTGAACTAGGTATAGTGTTCAGAAAGAACTGAGGAAACTAAAAATACTGGAGAGAATTTGTAGAAAAAAATTTTATTTTGAATTTCTTGTTTTTTGTCTTTCTTATTTCAGGAAAATTGAAGTTATTTTCATAATAAAATGTAAAATAAACATGGTTCGTTTCGTTTTCACTTAGAAACTTCCAAATTTAGTTTGCTTTGAAACATACCTTGAATTTATGTTGAACCATAATGCTAAAGATTTTTGCAAAGTTTATCAGCGCTTATTTATTTAATTAAAGCCGATTAAATATTATTATTTCATGGTAGTGGTATAAAAGTAGTAAAACAATTTATTTATTTGAAAATATTCTGAACAAAACAACCAATTATAAGTAAGCATAAGTCTAATTGTAGGAGATAGTAGCTCACGCTGACACTTCAACGTGTAAAGTGTCGCCCTCAATTGTAACAAGTATTTAACGCTGACACCTAACAGTAATGTTCACTGACTTAATTGAATTTTCAAATTTCTAATGTTTAATTTCTAATTTCAAAATATTAATTAAGGCGACAACTAACTGAGAGAACACAGACAAGATTTCAATATGTTAGGATTTGTCGCCTTTGTAATCACAGAGGTTAATCGCCAAAATCCAATGTAACTTTTATGTTAAATTTGTACCGTTTCTGTTTCAACTGTTACATGTGTTTCTGTTACTGTTACTGTGAGACATCTTAGTTTCGATTGTTCTTTCATTTGTACTGTTTCAAATGTATATTAATTCTGTTCGAATGTTTTCTTCTTCATTGTTATACTGTATTACCTATCAAAATCCAGACAATATCACTGTAACTTCTGTCTGTTGTTTCCGTTAATACTGTAACCTTACATCTATTCCATTAAAACCGTCAGTGAACATTACTGTTAGGTGTCAGCGTAAAATACATGATGCATTTTACAGATATATATAGAAATTATGCGCTCACTTATCTTGGCAGTTAAAGGTGTCAGCGTTAAATACCTGTTACAATTGAGGGCGACACTTTACACGTTCAGGTGTCAGCGTGAGCTACTATCACCCTAATTGTATATTTAACTGCTTAGCCAACTGCCCTTTTAAGGGCAACCATTTTAACATGTCGAGTGCAGTTTTTTCAAAAATGTATAATATCTACTCATTCTCTATTATCATCGCTAACACTTAAACGAATTTGTTTAAGAATCTTGGGGAAGATTCTTGGAAACTAAACTATATTTATGTAGCAAAATAATGTATTTTAGACGACGAAGGAAAAATTTTTTAGCGAAGTTAAAGTTTGAGATTATATATTACCACTATAACCATTATATATAATATTTAATATATATTATAACCATTATATGTAACCTAAAAATTCACAACAGTGCAGTTTGTTATCATTAAAATGTTCCTTTTCGCCATTTTATTTTGTTTCGAGAAAGTATTTATCTTCTCTTATGCATCAGTTAAAGGCGTAGGCGGGGCTTGTTGTAATTGGCTGGGTGTGTCAATAATTTTAACCAAATAGGAGCGTGTGGACCAAACTAGATGTGGACCAACTAAGAATACACCGTCTTCCCCACCTGCCAATCAAAATGCTGACGTAGTAAGGAAACCCCGCCTTATTCTGTCTTACGGCATCTCCTGTCACTCTAGCTCCAATTCAGCGGTTCTTTGGAAGTTTCTTTGTGCTATTTAAGCAGTATCTCTACTTGATTGACTCCCTGGAGTTTTAGGTGGTCTCCTAGAAAAGTCGAAAGCAACCCCATTACATTAAGAAAGCGAGCATACAAAAATTGTAGAAATCTTTCATAGCAAAGACCAATTCCCATAAATTAGAATTAATTTACTTATTTTTGCCAATTACGAAAAGATTCAGCGACTCTCCAAGATTTTGGATCTACACTCTCAAACTATTCAAACTATCCAAGGATAAAGAGACAAAGCAAAGCATCATAGTAAATAGTTCATGAGGAGGTTTTGGTTCAAACAGATTAGCACATTATCAAACAGAAAAAACTGTAGGTTCCTTAATTCAATCTCCATCAGTTCAAAATACATAGATTAGTCCACTTAGGTCAAAACACTCAGAACCCTCAGAAGCAGTCTAAATGTTGAATAGCGCCGAAAAACAAAAAAGTAGGATTGCTAACAGTACTACAGTCATGCAGTGAGAGTTAGTAAAGTCATTGCAGCCAGTAGGGATTCGTTACTGGTCATTAGAGATGAGCATTTCAGCCCGTCGGCCCGGCCCGGGCCGACCTCCATTGGTTAGCGGGCCGAGTCGGGCCGGGCCGAGAAATGTTTTAACTGCGGGCCGGAGCGGTCCGAAACGGGCCGGATCAACTCTAGAAAATGTTGTAAAATCACTAAATTAGCAACACATTTACTGATTCTGGCTATTTATGGCAAACTTTAACATTTCATAGCATAATTTAGCCTCTCCATCTTGCATTTAAGCCTTTGAAATAATATTGTTAGTAAAATTTTGAAATTTTTCCTTTTGGAACGGGCTGGGCCGGCCCGGGCCGAAAAAGTTTGCCAGCGGGCCGGGCCGGGCCGACCCGACGTCAAGAGAGAAAATCGATACAAAATCGTCTCACAGATTGCTAGCATTCAAACTCAATCGATCAACCCAATCTTGACCAAACATTCTCGACCAGAGGCTAGCCTACCCTTCACATTATTTATGTATTAATTATTGGACATAATCCAACGCATTCATTTTGTTCTTCTAAAATGTTGGAAAGCGATAACATATGACGAAATCAACTTAAATTGATAGCTTCTTGTTTGAGATTGCTTAAATGAAAAGAAATATCCCAAAGCTTTCTTTCTATAATTGCATATCTTTGTCTCAAGTTCAGCTATTCCCATCAATTAGGCTTGAACAACAAAGAACAACGTTCCATGGAAATTGTTTTAAATTAGTAATATTAACAATATATTTCTAAAACTGACACTTTTTAAGATTTTGATACTATCAAAATCATACGACAATTGGAACAAAGAGAAGTTTTATTATTTGCAATTGCCCTCGCTTTTTGTTGTTTAGCCATGGACATTGTAGTTTGCATCATGAGGTCTTGTCTCGTTTACAGCCCCGACAGTGCTTTAAAGTTTTAAAACTTGACCAACCGAACCGAAGCTGTAATTGGAAGCGATTTCGACCACGCTGAGCTTACAGCTTTGAGTTTTGTCGAATTGGATTGTTTTGATCAGCAAGTAAAAGAAGCAAAACGACAAACACCCCTCAGAGGATTTAAAGTGCGGTTCCCAGAACCGCAGAATGTGATCTGAAAGTATCATTTGATCCCCCTTTTTATTAGCGATTAGCAGTCTACGATTGATCAATTAACAATTAGTTTATTAAACAGCCTAGGGGAGGATGATGAACACCTCAGATGAGGAAAACCCGTAGTTTCAGTTCATGTTGCAGATAATAGCAAGGACAGAGTCTGGTAATTTACCGTGGAGTGGACTGCTAATAAAGTTTAAGAATAGAAATACAACAGCTGACGATTAACTACTGGATTCCTTTTCAAAACTCAAACTTAGCCTTCTGCTTTTCCGCCATCCGCAGCTATTTTTAAACTTTTTGGTGCAGTCCAGTGTTACTCATTATTTGATCTGTAGTTTTCGTGGTACTGTATCTTCGTTTAGATTTATGACACGTTTATTAATGACGTAGTTGTCAAATATTCCAACTATGCGAATGCGACTCCTCTAAGTGTTGAAGATGTTACACTAAATTGTGATTGTGTGTCGTTTCTCCCACAAAATGGGAACTCCTGACATCTCTAATCCATCTTAATTGACACTCGGGGCGGGTCAAACAGATGTAATTACAGTGAATGGCATACTCAAATGTGATCAACTTAACAGTTTATAAGCTTTAAATTATATAAAATCAAATTTAACTGCAGTTTCGAATCTAATTGGTAACTTTTGTGCAGTTCATTGTATGTTTTTCTCAAATTATGGCCGATGTGTTGTTTAAACTAAACTTTTAAAATGAAAACAATCCCCTCAAATACTCAGGTATACTCCCCAACACTTTACCTTTATCTTTATCTGTATGGGTGTGTTTGTGTCTGATTGATTGGCAAAATTATAAGTTTTAAGTTTTTAAATTTTATAAGGGGGACAATGGAAACCAAAACATGTTGTCATGGATCTTGTTGGATCATGGATATGGTTTTGTAAAAAACAATATTAAAGTAACCAACATAAGACCTTTAACGTAACGCATGAAGAGGTATACGGTCCATTCCAGAGATTGCAGCCTTTCCGTGGTGGAGTTGATCCTCCCCAGGCCCCAGTCTCTACTGGTCCCTGTGGAGCCCGAAATTGCTATCTCCCCCAGGTCCCAATGGAACCTGCCAGCATGTGGGCAAAGTGTTGGCCCCCACAGGCTACCCCCATCCCACCTCAAACCCGGCCGGGTTTTCCCCGAGGGGCGGCACTGAACCGGCCAAGTTCCGTCCCACTGCAGTTCTGGCGCTCCTGTCACTACTGCTAATGTTGCTGGCCGGTGATATCCATCCTAATCCGGGACCCGATCCTTCTGTTCCGTACCCCTGCGGCAAATGCCGCGACAACGTCCCATGGAAGGCATGGGCGATTCAGTGCACCCTTTGTTCCTTTTGGTTTCACAAGAAATGCTCAGACCTGTCAGTTAGAGAAATCCGCCAGTTCGAACGGACAGGAGATCCCTGGAGTTGCGGAAGTTGTGGCCCCCTCAATGCCACCAGTCAGCCTACTCCTCAGCCGGCTGCCTTGCCGACTGCTAGGCCCCCACCAGAACCCCCTCCTCTCCAATCCCCTCCAGCCAATCGATCGAGAGATATCCCATCCCATGCTAGCCTGCGAATCCTACAGTGGAACTGTAGCAGCGCCAAACAGCGAAAGCCTGAACTCGAAAAATTTCTCTCCGATTCTGCCGTCAGTGGCTGCCCTTTCGATGTAATCTTGCTTCAGGAGACCAGGCTGCAACCAGACCACAGCTTCAGCCTACAGGGATTTTCAGTTGTCCGGAAGGATAGAACCAGAGGACGGAGAAACAATCAGACTGGTCCTCCGGTCGGAGGTGGACTACTCACGGCAGTCCGAGAAGACCTGCCCTACTGTGTAGAACCTGGCCCCTGGACTGCAGCCGGTGACGATGTATCGGAGGTGCTAGTTTGTACCATAAAACCGGAAGGCAAAGCTGTACCCAGTATGAAAATCGCCAATATCTACATCCCGCCTCTGCGGGCAGCGGCGGACGACGATAGGGTTATGAACTTTGACCCATCGGCCCTACCCTGCGAGCCGAACACAATAATCTGTGGGGACTTCAACGCCCACTCCCCCCTCTGGGATCACAGCGCTGCCACAAATCAAACTGGCTCTCTACTGGAAGACTGGATCACCGATACTGGCCTCATCCCGGCCAACGACGGAGCACCCACAAGAACAGACTACAGAACAGGCAGCTCAGCAGCCCCAGACGTTACCATCCATCACTCCAACCTAAGTGGACGGGTCGATTGGAAGGTTGGTCAGGATATGGGTTCTGATCACTTCCCCCTCCTGGTCACTGTTGCCTTGAAGAGCAGGAAAAACCTGTCCAGGCCAAATATAGCAGCGAAACCCTCCTTTGCCAAAGCTGACTGGGAAAGCTTTGGTAAAGCCGTGGATGAATCCCTCACAGCCTCCAACTTTTTTGCCCTGGATTCTGTGCATGACGCCAACCATGCCCTGGTCACTGCTATGTAAACTGCTGCCAAAGCCCATATCCCGTATGGGCGGAGAAGGGGTCCTAAACCTTGGTGGAGTGAAGAAGTAGAAGCTGCGGTCAGGAGAAGAAGAGAAGCCAGAAGAAGCCGAAAGGGGCGGTCCTGTCTCCCACTCTTTTCACAGTCTACATCAACGATTTGGTCTCCAGACTCCCAGACGGCATCAAAGTCAGTCTCTTCGCTGACGACCTGGCTATATGGGCGAGTCACAATCGAATAGAGGTTGCCGAGCGCTTGATTGGCACAGCAATGGAAGAAATACGCAGTTGGGCCGAACACTGGAAGATGAGGGTCAATGTTACCAAGTGTGAATCCACTCTCTTCACCACTGATCCTCACCAAGCCAAATCGACGGTATCTATCAGATACGGAGGCCAAGAAATCCTCTTCAGTACCCACCCTACCTTTCTGGGGATCACCTTCGATCGGCGTCTATCCTTCAAGGAACACATTTCCCGGCTAAGACTCAAGCTTCAAAAAAGGATCTCAACAATTACCGCTCTGTCAGGCAAGGCCTGGGGCATGCAGAAAGAAAATCTACGAACTGTGTACCTGGCATACGTCAGGTCCCTCCTGGACTATGGGCTGGAAGCCTGGGGCCCATCTGTTGCTGCCTCAAATTTGCATCCCCTGGAAGTTGCCAATAGCAGGGCAGCCAGAATTATAACCGGATGCACCAGGACGGCCCCTACAGATGGAGTCCTTCTGGAGGCGGATCTGCTACCTATCGACCTGGTCAGGGATCAGAAGCTGGCCACATCCTATTTCAAGTCGAAAACAGCCTCCGAAGACAACCCTAGGAGAGCAGCCGCCGACCGGAAACAACGACGTAGGTTGAAATCGGTCAACTCTTGGAGAGATGCTGCACAGAAAATGCCAGTTGTTCAGGAAATCAGCAATCTGCCAATGGAGCCCCTGACTGCTGCGACCCAAATACCACCGTGGCAGGATATGATCCATTCCATCATCATTGACGAGTCCGAACTGAAAAAGCGGATGAATCCAGATGAAGTCATCGAACACTACCGGACAGCCTGCCGTGGGAACCAAATGTACGCATCTGGACTGACGGATCGGCCCAAGATGGTACATTAAATGGCGGCGCTGGAGCCTTTATCAAGGCAGACTACGGATTGACCGTCTGTCTCAACAAACCAGCCGGATCACATTGCTCCAGCTACCGAGCGGAGCTGATAGCCATCCAGAAAGCACTACGCTGGTGCTTAAAAAATAAAGACCTGCTACCGCCGGAACCACGCCTGCTCATCGAAACCGATAGCCTGTCCGCCTGCCGTAAGCTAGAAAACCTAAACATTTGCACTGAACCGCTGCCCATGGAAATTATAACCCTAATCCAAAGGCTGGGTGAGCCTATTGCTTTCCGATGGGTCCCTGGCCACTCAGGAATTCCCGGAAATGAAACTGCTGACTCTTTGGCCCGGGAGGGAAGTTTGCAACCGCAAATGCAAGTACCTCTCGACCAATCCTCAATCCGCAGTTTAATCCAACGAAGAACGAGGGAAGTCTGGCATGGCCCACCCCAAGGTCCTCCAATCCAACCCGGCAACCCGGCCAGTCCCCAGGGAATCGGAACGTGGACTATCCAGGAGGGAACGGGTCCTTCTGGCTCAGCTTAGGGCGGGGGGCCACTGCCCTTTGCTGAGGTCCTACCTATTCAGAATTGGGGCTGCAGAAAATCCGATCTGCAGCCGATGCGGGGAGTTCGAGGATGACATGTCCCACCTAATCCTAACCTGCCCGGCCCTGGCCCACCACCGCCAACTCTGCCTGGGTGTGGGGGCTAGCCTGCCTATCCAGCAGCCCATACCTGGTCATTTGTTTCCTGCGGGAGGCAGGGATCATCCCGATGGTCCCTCCAATCTATGCCTAGCGAAGATTCATGAACAGAGAGAGAGAGAGAGAGGTATACGGTAGAACCGTTGGAAAAGGAGAATTAATTAGACAGAGGAATCATGCTGAGTTAAGTGGCAGGTGATTAATAGCTTTCCCAAATTCCAGCAGTAAAATGTGGGAGAAACGACACACAGCCCTAAATTGTGACTTTCTGATCACAAAAGCAGATATTTGTCATTTAAACATTTATATTAACAATTGAGGCATAGTTGCACCGAACAAATAGGATATTGTATCAAAGTATACCAGATAGAATATACTCAGTATAAACTATTTAACTCTGTACTATACTTCTTTATCTAGACCCCAAGCATGTCATCTAGAACGACTATTGGTTCTGACAATATGATCATAGCAAGCTGTTAAATTACAGCAAAACGATGTTTATTAATTTGTCGATTTCAGCAATCAATTGCCTCATAATCGCGTATCGACAGCTTTCTCAGCTAGTTCTGCTATGTTCAGTGAATGCAGCTGAATATAGTCTAAAATATAACATCGTTATCACAAGGAAAATTTTCATCAGGTTGTGCAGAGCATTTGCCTGTTCAAGGTTTTAAACATCATTTTATCTTTTAGAAATCAGTGGGACTTTAACAAAATATGCAATAACAAATTAGACAAAGATACACGGAATTTGAATAGTTTTGTTAACAATGATTGGCTCCCTTGGCTCTAAAATTTTGATGAAGTAAGATGTTGAATTCATTCACCTACGTGCTTGAATAAAATCTTAATTTTTAGGGAGAATATCTCTAACAAAACAATAGGATGATTGAATCAGGAAAATAATTGGATTATTTGGACAGACGGTATACTGCTTGGGCAAGAGGTGTAAGGATTACTTCGGATGTACTAGGAGTATAATATGAATGCTTCACTTAAAAATATGGAGGTGTATAGTAGTAAAGATACAGGTTAGGCAATGCTGTGGGGGTAAAGGAGACTGACAGTGTGACACTGAATTTAAACGCTAAACATGGAAATACCTAGAACGGCAGGCATAACTAGGAGTAGACTTAGTAGCTCGGAATAAGTTCGCTGTATATTCGGTGTACCTACATTCAGAGAATATTCTAAAGTAACCTGGGCTGTCTCGGAAAACGAGAGGTTAATGCAGGACGGTTGCAAAGACGAAGGCAGGATTCCAATAAATATCAGAAAAAGTATCCCCAGCGAAAGCAAGACTCTTGCAATTTGCTCGAATAGCAGGAATCTAGTAAAACAAAAATAATAAAACTAGCCAGAATCGGAATCAATTTGGAGCAGTAGTAGTAGTATTGGTGCATACCCTGGTTTGGTTATTTAATGTAGGGGGGTCGCTGATCACATAGCCAATATGTATAAGCATTTGATAAGGTATTTCGAGGAGGAGGGTGGAATTAGGTACTGGGTGTATTTAACGTATGAGGAGGTACACGGTGTAGACAAGAGAACAAACTGAGTGTAAAAACGGGTAGCGAAAAACTAATTGGGGTACTGGAAGGTGGCTGTTTATACCTAAGTTGGAAGTGGTTCGTAATTTCGCAACCCGCGGGTACAATCAACCAGCGAACCTTTGACCTACGACCCCCCCCCACCAGCGCCCCACTGAAATTTTGACGGCACACCGGAGTCAGTTTTTTAATTGTGACACTTCCACTGATTTCAGTACTTTACAGCAATTTCCCATCAAAATTATAGTTTTAAAGTATTGTAGTGACGTCTACAGAAGCTTCAAACACAGATGTGTTGCTTCGAAACCAGCCTCACAAGCTTTATGTTTACAACTACAATGTTTACTTCATGTTTACAACTGCACCAGATCAGTTGAACTGAACTGTCGAATGGTCAGTGTTTCGGAAACGTTTTCGATTAAAAGGTAAAGCCGTTGCTTGATTCCTGCTAATGAAACGGCCACAAATCTATGACTGTATACAACCATAAATTGCAAAAAATCTGAGCTCATATAATTGTTAACGAAATTAACTCCTTTCATTGGAAGACGAATACATCTGTACAGTGTACAGACCAGAGACAAACTGAAGAAATGCTGTGTCTTAATATATGAGCATATTGCTATCATAACTAATACTGAAAAATCCTGAAATGAAATATTTTTGCCTAAAGATTCAAGATAGAAATGTAAAGTTTCTGGCCAAAAGCGGAACATCGGAGTACACACATACAACAAACGTGATTCAAAATTTTCGAGAACAAGCAGATTTTGTAACAAAAGGTTCAGTTTCCGCTGGACGGACATTTAAGTAATTGTAAACCTGCTGCGCAGTTAATTATTTTATAGGTGAGCTTTTAATTGCTTACTACAGAAAATATACGTGCAAAACATTGTTTAAAAATTTTTTATAAAGCTTGAGGAATTCACCTTTATATCGAAAATAATGTTTAAACTATTCAGCATTTGTATGTATATTAGCACATGTTCCTGTAAGCGTTATCATATTTGAGAAATCTTTGCTGAGCTGAGATATTAATAACAAAAGTTTAACTGTAACGACGAGTCATCAATTAGAACAGAGAATAGACATTTCCGATTTTAGAATTGAAATTAATCCCATAAATATATGCGTAATATGACATAAGTCGGAAACAGTAGATCTTTGGAATGAAAGACTTCACACACAAATCATACATGCCCTATCTTAAACCATTGGTTACACGCATTCTCGCTGAAGAGTATATTTATCAAGCAAAATGCGTGTGTGGGCTCGGGCAGAGCAAACATAAGAGACCTGCTGCGCTGAGGAGCAGCAGGAAAAACTAAAAATTTAACGTAAGGTTAGGTGGGATTTTACTCTAATACAAGCTACTTGCTAAAATCAGGCCTGCTGTCTGAAGTAAACCTGAATATTGATTGCAAGACGATTGTTGGTAATATTCTTGTCAAAGGATATCGATAGATCTTAGCTAAATAACAATGTAAACAAATCTTCATTCATACCACCAATCACGATCAGCCCATCAAACTGAAAACAGGTGTGGCGTAACCTAATAGAATAGGCAATTTAAGCACGAGTTCGCTTAATAGCGAGCACATACATTAATAATCCACATACATGCAGTCATCCTATAGTCATTACTAAGCGTCTAACGCAGTTGTACAAATCTTAGTTTTATGACATATTGTCAACTACATATCCAACACTCCCACTTAGTTTGCTCTTCTAAATGCAAACTCTAAATCTCCTAAACGCAAACACACACGATAAAAAACTTAGAATTCTACGTTACAGAAACAACATCTTTTAGCTCTTCTTTTTTGACAGCTTCTGTACAACTCTGCCATGTACCCCCACTAAATTGGAATTTCTCTGTCTGCGATATCACAGCAAACCTGTCACAGCAACAATAACGGTATTCAGAACTATGATAGCTTTTATACGACAATTCTTTTATTCCCGTAAGCTTGCACTGATTTCTTTCAACATTCGGTTGACCTTCTTTACTTTACGGCTTGCGTTTCAGTCGTCAGCACCATCCGCTTTCCACGTGCTTGAATAACTGCTGCCTCACATCTTGTTTTTAAACACTTTCTCGACACTAGGAATCTGTATGATTCCACCCAGAACCAACTTTCTCTAGTCCCCAACTTAAGTTTCATCCACATTAAAATTATTAAACTTTAAATTAAATTCCGCTTATTAAAGCATCTTCTTGTAAGAGTCTTTCAACCGCTTCCATGGTGGGTGGACTCGATGCAACTGGCATCTATACTTGAGACGAGGACTGAGAAAGCAGCACCCAGCATATCTGGGTCCATAACCTTGTAAAAGAATAGGTACTTTAAGCACGAGCTTGTTTAATATCGAGCACATAAGCTAACAATCTGCATACACATGCAGTCATCCTAGTCATTACCAAGGGTTCTATATCTAACTGATCGTAGGCTTATGACATATAGTCAACTACATATCCAACATAACAATAATTGGAGCGGAAGACAGAAATATACAACCATGCCCAAATCCGCGCAACGGAAACTCACACACTAACCGTGGACTGTACCAAAAAGTTAAAGAATAGCTGCGGAACAGCAGAAGGCTAAATCTGATTTTTGAAAGGGAATCCAATAGTTAACCTTCTGCTATTCTGCTACTATTCTTAAACTTTATTGGTGCAGTTCAGGGTATGTCCGGTTAATTTTGCAGGTCAGATTAGCTATAATACTACATAGCGATAAAAACAATGGGGAGCATTATCTTAACAGTTTACACACATTCATTCTGGTGAAACTTCACACTAGTGTAAATTTAATGCAACTTTGAATAAATTAGCACAAAATTTCGGCTAAAGCTAGATATGAACAGAAGCTTCCGTTGAAATGCTCGTGACCCACGGGTATCCGCTGACCTGAAAGCCGACTGGTAAACTCCCTCTATCGGCTTTCAACTCTGGTGTATACTGAGTGTAATGGGTCTGTCACGTTAAACTCCACCGCGAATGCAGAAGGTTTCCCGAAAGTTGACAATTTGTCTGGAAATATTTCGAGACAACTTGACAACTTCCGAGACATTTACAAAATATTTTAGAAACATGTAACTGTCTAGAAAGTTTTGTAAAAAGTTAAAGACTTTTGAAAATATTTCACGACTTCTGAAAGTATTTCTAGTAAATGCAGGAAATAAGTCTCGAAAGAGTGAAATGTTTAGAAACATTTCTAGAAACGTGAAAATGTCTGGAAATGTAAGACATGTTTAGAAACATTGACTAGAAATATGAAAATGTCTCGAAATGCAAAATATACTTTGTTTACCTTGTTATATTTATTGTTAGTAAAGCTCTGTTGTCTGGTCCATCCTAGGTAGGTAGAAAAATTCATGGGTATGTCACGTTATGTCACGGAAAATGCAGAATGTTTCTCAGGAAGTTAAACTGTGTGTCTCGAAAGTTTACAATTTGTCTCGAAATATGTCTCGAAAGTTTGTCCCGGAAGTTTGACAAACTTTCTCGAAAGTTTAGCAAAATGTCTTGAAAGTTTGTCAAACTTTTTAGACAAACTTATAACTTCTGAGTCACCTTTACCAACTTTCGAAACATTTCTAAACTTTCCAGATACTTCCAAACTTTCGAGTCATTTCTAGTTTTTGAGACAATCTTACAAAGTTTCGAGACTTTACAATGTTTTGTACATTTCTTATTTCCGAGACTATAAAAACAAAAATGATCTGATCTCCCAAGTATACTTTTTCAATAACTAAACTTTTCCCTAATAATCCAAGACTGTAACTTTATTTGCAGCATACATAACTTATAAGCATTCAAGATAACGACGGAGTTCAGTTAATGCATCAGTTTGTTTTTACACCTTGCCGGTCGACATGCAACAGGACACAGCAATGTGCATATGAATGTTATGTATCCTATCCTGATTCCTATTACCCTCATCCAATTGCGTCGGCGACTCTCCCACAGATTGTTGGCCTAGCCCGCACAACACCCAGGCACCAGTCAGCTAGAAACTATCCCCAAAAAGTTATGTGAATCCTCGGGTTCCAATTGCGCGCGCACCTAAAGCCCCCAAAATTGGAAAAGAATCGGCTATTTTTAGTGTAAACTTTACAAATTGTTTAAAATTACTTCATGGTTTGATGTTTCTGTCGTTAGAAACGGCAGAAACAGCAATTTTTTTAATAAAAACAGAACCTGCAAGCAACTCATATATATCAGCGTCCACACGATAACAAAACGCTAATTAGTGTCTGCAAACTTGTTGAGTGTCTCGAAAGTTGTAAAAGTCTATCTCGAAAGTTTGCAAATTATGTCTCGACAGTGCAAAATCTCTCGAAATATTTCTAGACTTTTTACAAAATTTCTGGAAAGTTTTCCAAACTTTCCAGAAAGTTTAAAATATTTCGAGAGAAATTTCAATATTTCTAGAAAGTTGACATTTTGTTTCAAAATATTGCATAACTTTCTAGAAAGTTCAAAAATATTCCTAGAACAAGTTTGAGTATTTCGAGAAAAGTTGAATTTTTTGTCTCGAAATATTACATAACTTTCTAGAAAGTTTTAAAATATTTCTAGACAAATTTTTAGCAAAATTTCAACTTTCGAAACATATTTCTAGACAAATGCAAACTTTAGAGTCTTTTTCCCACCTTTCAGGAAACCTTCTGCACTCGCGGTGCACTGCATGACTACAGGAAGTGCAGGTGTAGTTACTAAGGCTTTTAGAGGTATGTATTGCGAGCAAGCAAGGAACAAGATTACTGGCACTTAAGTGCAGTCAAACCAAAGGTCACCCCTCTGGAGAGTGGGGCACAGAAATGTGCGAGATTTGCTAGTATGTCTTTAAGAATTGGCATTGCTGCTGGTATATTATTAATATGTATGTGTTTTCTGTTGTTGTGAGCAATTTAGCATCTAGATCTCATTTGGCGACCATTGAATTGTAGGAATGCCTTTAACAGAAACCAAGATAAATTATTTTAACGATTTTCTTACAATAAGTAGAATATTATTTAACAATAAAGGCAGATCCACGGA
>JASAND010013867.1:0-17450 GCA_030248195.1 Trissonchulus latispiculum
GGAAATTTTGATGTAGTTCGTAGTTAGTGTTTACTTTGATTTACGTTGTGAAAAGGAATGACTAGCTGTCGCATTTCAGATAATATCAGTTTTAGCAGGACACGAGTAGGTAGTTATTATCCAGCTACGGATTAGCTGGATCTGACAGAGATGAAACAATGTTTTGGTGAGAACTGTATAAACTATTGATGCTTTCATGCACACTATAGTCTAGCAAACTTAAACTGGACCAAAAGAGTGAATTTTGTGGAGAGTTTATTATTCAAGTTAAGTATGACAAAGTATATATTTTCTGAAAGCTCAGAAATCTGAGATTTCGAAAATTTTAAATTCTAAAATTTTAGAATTTCAAATTTCAGAAATTTTAGAAACTGTAGGAAAAGAAAAAATAAACGAAAGGTAGTCGAGTTTGGTATCAAATTAAAGGTCTCGTTCAGGAGAACGCGAATATGTATCAATTATGCGGATTTGGGGCGGCACGTTGCTCCAATCGCTACAAACTTGGGCTCATTTGAAAGCTCTCATCACGCTGAGTAAAAGTTATAATTGGGTCATCGCTCAAAAATGCTGTCTGTGAAAGTTATCCCTATTTAAACCCCAAAAATGGGCTGTTTGAACACTTGGAGGGTTTAATCCAGGCTAGCGAAAGCTGTGAGATGAATCAAGTCAAGCCACTGTGCTACATTATGCGTCTCATCATTATACACAAGTGTGTAAAATTGCAGCTTTGGATCTCTACGCATGCGTGAAATAAGCTAATTTAAGCGAACTTCAAAAGTGCCGCCGTGTCGGTTCCTTTGAAGTTCGTTTAAATTAGCTTATCTCACGCATGCGTAGAGATCCAAAGCTGCAATTTTACACACTTGTGTATAATGATGAGACGCATAATGTAGCACAGTGGCTTGACTTGATTCAGCTCACAGCTTTCGCTAGCCTGGATTAAACCCTCCAAAAGCGTCCAAACAGCCCATTTTTGGGGTTTAAATAGGGATAACTTTCACAGACAGCATTTTTGAGCGATGACCCAATTATAACTTTTACTCAGCGTGTTGAGAGCTTTCAAATGAGCCCAAGTTTGTAGCGATTGGAGCAACTTTTATTTTTCGGGATATGGGCCCGCTGGAACCACATGCCGCCCCAAATCCGCATAATTGATACATATTCGCGTTCTCCTGAACGAGACCTTTCATTTGATACCAAACTCGACTACCTTTCGTTTATTTTTTCTTTTCCTACAGTTTCTAAAATTTCTGAAATTTGAAATTCTAAAATTTTAGAATTTTTTAAAATTTTTGAAATCTCTGATTTCTGAGCTTTCAGAAAATATATACATTGTCATACTTAAATTGAATAATAAACTCTCCACAAAATTCACTCTTTTGGTCCAGTTTAAGTTTGCTAGACTATAGTCTGGTAAAGCATTTTACTGGTCTCGCTGTTTAGGGCCTTTTTAGCAAGTGTCTAGAAGACTATCGGTTGCATATGATGGTTTAGAACCCAGACGGTTAAGGAGGTGAAAATTGACGGAATTAAGTCTGGTGAACTACTACTGTATAGCCTGGGTTACGGTACCTATGTATTGCCTAATAATTGTATTGTTGGCAGCAATCATGTATTTACATTTTTATGTGTGTTTCAATGCTGTATTACAATATGCCCCAGCAAAATAAGTCCTCCAGCTCCGGAAGAAGGTAAAAGATAGTCGAGTATGTCCAAATACTTCCAAATAAATAATTTTTCTTATAGAAGAAAGGCAGCGGGATGGGTTTCCTTCCGTACAGTACAGGGACAAGTAGCCTTTCATGTAGAAATTTGAGATTGCTTGTCCGCTGACCATATTGATAAGCACAGCATAAGCATACTTACAAACTAAAGTAAAAGCAGCAAGTCATGGGCTTCCCATTGAGTTTTACCATTTTCCTTGGTGGAGCACTTTACTACCTATATATTTTCCAACTTAGGGTCTGTTAGATATTTAGGATTAGCCATTTAGGATGGTACCCATAAGACTATTAGTTATTACTGCAACTTCAGGGATGGCCCGAAAATGGTGTCCCCCTCCGGAACGCCAGGCGAATGTAATGAAGGTCCCGACCCGAAATTTTTGTCGGGGAACTTTAGTGATATTCGACTTGAATAGGCTTGTTTGAGAAATTTTATAAACTGTTTTTCATTCCGGTGCCCTTTTGTAGAAGTGCCTTTTGACGTCTCTTTAACTTTAACAAAGCGGTGAAAAATACATCTACGCCTATGAATTGTTTTTAGCGCAGTGTAGGTAAATTGTTTAAATAAAGTTGTTTCCTTTGGGACTAGTAGCATACATTTTGCCAGTTTTGGCACAGCAACCATATTTAAGCCGTATGTTTGGTCCAAAATTGGAAAAATCCAATTAAAGTTGCAATGCTAATTATAAATAATTCCTGCTAAACACATACCAGTTTTGGCACACCAACCGTATTATGTGCAACCAAAAGAGGAAAACTCCAATTAGAGTCGCATGCAATCTAAATTATAATTCCTAATGTTGCACTGAAACTTGGTAATAAAGAAATGCAACGATATAACATTAACAATACAAAGTATCCTAGTATATTGTTAGCTCTAGTATGAAATTTGGGACCAATTAGCTTAAGTAAAATTAATGGTGTAGTTAAAAAACTGCTGTTACAACGCACTAAATCTCTACCCGCATATCACGTATAGAGATGGCAAATTAAGTATAGCAAGTATTATGCAGAAAATGCAATTTATTAATGCAGTAAACATAGAGTGTTATCTTTCAAATGATATGATTAACAAGAGGTATCATTTCTTAGAGGAGTCAGTCAGTCCATAAGTCAGTCAGCAAATACTGAAGCAAAATGAGGTGACAAGCTGAGGTATAGATTCCCAGAGTATTGAATCAGCAACAGAACTCTGACCGTTTCAGTTCAGTCCAGTCTCAATTTCGCTGACGACGACGACGAACAACGTTCCGCCATATTGTTGGGTTTGAAGATAGAACCATTTCCACTGCTTCAATCTCGTCAATTTCGTCATTGATTTCCCTATTAATCTGCATTGGCGTATGAAATATTCTCGATACTGGACCAACATCCGTGCGCCCATATCAGTGGCGAGATCCAAGTAATCTCTTTCCAAGGGCGTATAGTTGGTTGAACTAAGACGTGAAGCCTTGCTCTGAAAAGAATACCGATCATAAGTGCCCAAAGAAAAACAAGATAACTAAATGTTTATAATTTAAGCAAGTAAGTTTGAAAAGGCAGTATTATTTAATGAAGTTCATATGTGTAGTTACCTTCATTCGGACTTTTTCCCTTGATGGTTGCAGTGTTTTTTTCGCCGACGGCTTATGTGCAATGTTACACACCTCGCCAAAATTTTTTGCTATTTTTCAGGAAAAAGTGTGTAGCTACCTAATAATTTCTAATTTTGTCCCGTTCTGTTTACCACGTATGTATATAAGTATATTGGTAATTGGAATTAATTATTTCGCGGTGTTTTCGAAGCAGCTTCTTTATAAGTGAAAATTGAAAACTCAAATTTACGGCAAAAATTGGTGAAGCTTCACCAAGTCAACAAGACAAAGTTAAAAATTAAGCAATTATAATGCATATATATATATATATAATGCTGTTACAAAGCACTTCATCTCTACCCGCATTAATGTAGAGATCGTATAGAGATGGCAAATTAAATATAGCAAGTATTATGCAGAAAAATGTAATTTATTAATGCAGTAAACATAGATTTCTTAGAGGAGTCAATCAGTCAATAAGTCAGTCAGCAAATACTGAAGTAAAATGAGGTGACAAGCTGAGGTATAGATTCCCACACAGTCAGTCACAGAAGTTTGACCGTTTCAGTTCAGTCCAGTCTCAATTTCGCTGACGACGACGACGAACAACGTTCCGCCATATTGTTGGGTTTGAAGATAGAACCATTTCCACTGCTTCAATCTCGTCAATTCCGTCATGGATTTCCCTATTAATCTGACATTGGCGTATGAAATATTCTCGATACTGGACCAACATCCGTGCGCCCATATCAGTGGCGAGATCCAAGTAATCTCTTTCCAAGGGCGTATAGTTGGTTGAACTAAGACGTGAAGCCTTGCTCTGAAAAGAATACCGATCATAAGTGCCCAAAGAAAAACAAGATAACTAAATGTTTATAATTTAAGCAAGTTTGAAAAGGCAGTATTATTTAATGAAGTTCATATGTGTAGTTACCTTCATTCGGACTTTTTCCCTTAATGGTTGCAGTGTTTTTTCGCCGACGGCTTATGTGCAATGTTACACACCTCGCCAAAATTTTTTGCTATTTTTCAGAAAAAAGTGTGTAACTACCTAAAATTTCTATTTTTCCCGTTTTGCTTACCACGCCACGCATGTATAAGTACATTGGTAATGGGAACTATATAATTATGTCGCAGTGTTTTCGAAGAAGCTTCTTTATAAGTGAAAATTGAAAACTCAAATTTACAGCGAAAATTGGTGAAGCTTCACCAAATCAACAAGACAAAGTTAAAACATTAAGCAATTATAACGCAACGAGCTGCATTCATAGGTACGTACTACGTAGCTAGAGAAAGGAAAAGCAGCAACAAGATTTAGATGGGATGATTTTGACTTGATAGAACGAATAAAAAGTTATTAAAATTAAAAACGCAAATTTATCTGAAAGGAAGTGAATGAATGAACAAAATGTAGTAAAGACGAACTGATTCGATTGTTAAGTTATATATATATATATATATATATATATATATATATATATATATATATATATATATATATATATATATATATATATATATATATATATATATATATATATATATATATATATATATATATATATAGAGAGAAAAAGCTAGTTATTTCCGTACACAACACCAAAAATAAAATATATAAGAAATGGTGTAGAAGGGGGTCTGGGAGGCAAAGCCCCCCAGAAACGGTAAATATGTGGAAACCAATTAATGCGCATAGGAAAAAGTTCCCACTATTTGGCAAAACTTGTCCAAAGTTTCTGTGTAACGTTACACAGTCGCCAAAATTTTTTACTATTTTCTTGGAAGAAGTTGTGTTCTTGAACACGCGTTCTTGAGCAAAAAACACTGGATGGTTGTAAAAATGTAGAATGTAAATGTAAAATTGTAGTTGGTTGAACTAATACGTGAAGCCTTTCTCTGAAAAGAATACCGATCATAAGTGCCCAAAGAAAAACAAGCCAACTAAATGTTTATAATTTAAGCAAGTTTGAAAATGCAGTATGATATAATGAAGTTCCTATGTGTAGTTACCTTCATTCGGACTTCTTTCCCTTGATGGTTGTAAAAATGAGTGTCCTGTTTTTTGCAAATTGGGCTTGTGCAAACGCTAGTAGTCCACTTTTTTAGGCATTCGTAGTGATAAACGTGTTCACACGTTGTGTAGCAAAATCGAGATTTTTCAAGAAATGGCTCAAGGGATTGACGCATCTTAATTTAATTCGGCACTATCAATAGTAGTGGAAGCATATTCTCTGCAACACTAGTTTAGTATCAAGAGACTAAAACTAAGTATGATTGTATTCGTACGCTTACACTTGTTGGTGCCGAGATTGAAGTAGATGTGTAACAGGACACTTAGGTACAAATTACTACGTAGCATATAATCTATGAAATACGTGCACACCTTAACGTAGGTATATAACGTACGTAATATACGTATTCTTCTCTTTCTCGCAGCGCGATTTTAGCACGCTGCATATAATAGCATATAGCAGCTGCTGCTGCGTAAAGCAGGCTGCTGTTTCGATGTGTAATATATAATGCATAAAAGGCTGCCTGCTGCTGCTGTAATATATGATGCATATAATGCTGCTGGCTGCAGCTGCGTTAGCACGCAGCATATAACGTGTCAATAATCGTTATATGCTGTGTGGAAATCCTTAGCTGCATTAGCACGTAGCATATAATGTGTCAGCAATCGTTATATGCCATGTAGAAAGTTTAATGCCTTTGCCAAAAAGGAAGTGATGAGTTATTAATAGTCTTCTCTGGGTCGTCAACCTGTTGACGCAAATTGGAGGGCTCCTAAAAAGTATAACCTTTTCGAATTCCTGGAATTAATCAAAAAAATAGCGACTTTTCGGGTTTCTTAAATGTCAGCCTTCTATTTTTGGGATGGTTCTTCGAAATGTCACGCACCTGCAGAAAAGTATAAATACCCGGCACAATTAGTCCTACTCGGTCGGTTTGGCTCGGTTCAGTTAGTCAAGTCAGGTTGGGTGTGGTTCAGTCAGTCAAGTCAGGTTGGGTGTGGTTCAGTCAGTCACCCAGGCACTCCGTCTAAGCTAGTCTCTGTTTAAAGAGTTGGTTGGTTAAGTGGCTGCCGATACCAGCACGAGGTCTAGGCGTGGTTTATTCTAGTTAATTAGGTTAAGTTCGACTGCGTGGTAGTCAGTCGGTTTGGGTTACTGGAAGTGACAGCCCGGAGTTAGTGACTGTCTGTCTGTTTGTGGATACCGCTGTGCGGCCGTGTAAGTGCTACCTAAGGTTTTCGGTTGTGTCGTGTCGTGGAAGTACCGACGTAGGTATTTGTAGTTGATGCTTTGTGTCAGGTTGCGTTTGTATTTTGTGAACCTGTGAATAGCTGAGTAAAAGGAATCTGTAGTGGTTTGTAAGCATTCTCTCCCTGGTAATCGGCTACGAGTCTAATATAGCCGGTTACAGATTTGGGTTACAACAAGTTGACGACCCAGAGAAGACTATTAATAACTTATCACTTCCTTTTTGGCAAAGGCATTAAACTTTCTACATGGCATATAACGATTGCTGACACATTATATGCTACGTGCTAATGCAGCTAAGGATTTCCACACAGCATATAACGATTATTGACACGTTATATGCTGCGTGCTAACGCAGCTGCAGCCAGCAGCATTATATGCATCATATATTACAGCAGCAGCAGGCAGCCTTTTATGCATTATATATTACACGTCGAAACAGCAGCCTGCTTTACGCAGCAGCAGCTGCTATATGCCATTATATGCAGCGTGCTAAAATCGCGCTGCGACAAAGAGAAGAATACGTGTAACCGGCTATATTAGACTCGTAGCCGATTACCAGGGAGAGAATGCTTACAAACCACTACAGATTCCTTTTACTCAGCTATTCACAGGTTCACAAAATACAAACGCAACCTGACACAAAGCATCAACTACAAATACCTACGTCGGTACTTCCACGACACGGCACAACCGAAAACCTTAGGTAGCACTTACACGGCCGCACAGCGGTATCCACAAACAGACAGTCACTAACTCCGGGCTGTCACTTCCAGTAACCCAAACCGACTGACTACCACGCAGTCGAACTTAACCTAACTAACTAGAATAAACCACGCCTAGACCTCGTGCTGCTATCGGCAGCCACTTAACCAACCAACTCTTTAAACAGAGACTAGCTTAGACGGAGTGCCTGGGTGACTGACTGAACCACACCCAACCTGACTTGACTGACTGAACCACACCCAACCTGACTTGACTGACTGAACCGAGCCAAACCGACCGAGTAGGACTAATTGTGCCGGGTATTTATACTTTTCTGCAGGTGCGTGACATTTCGAAGAACCATCCCAAAAATAGAAGGCTGACATTTAAGAAACCCGAAAAGTCGCTATTTTTCTGATTAATTCCAGGAATTCGAAAAGGTTATACTTTTTAGGAGCCCTCCAATTTGCGTCAACAAGTTGACGACCCAGAGAAGACTATTAATAACTCATCACTTCCTTTTTGGCAAAGGCATTAAACTTTCTACATGGCATATAACGATTGCTGACACATTATATGCTACGTGCTAATGCAGCTAAGGATTTCCACACAGCATATAACGATTATAGACACGTTATATGCTGCATGCTAACGCAGCTGCAGCCAGCAGCATTATATGCATCATATATTACAGCAGCAGCAGGCAGCCTTTTATGCATTATATATTACACGTCGAAACAGCAGCCTGCTTTACGCAGCAGCAGCTGCTATATGCCATTATATGCAGCGTGCTAAAATCGCGCTGCGACAAAGAGAAGAATACGTATATTACGTACGTTATATACCTACGTTAAGGTGTGCACGTATTTCATAGATTATATGTTACGTAGTAATTTGTACCTAAGTGTCCTGTTACATTTCTCCCCCTTAATGAAAGAAAGCGTCCTCGCTTTTACGGAAGTTTCTACACTGTCACTCACGTATGGCTGTGAGAAATATTTCAGTGGGGCTTAAGACATTTGATGGCAACAGAACATAGCTGACCCCTTACGTCAGGTGAGAAAACTTTTGCAATGGATACGCTAAGCGCTAACGGCATACAATTGCTGATAACAGGTGGAAGGAATCCGCAGATTATATGAATATATAAAGAATACAAAAAATACAAAAGCCACAAATGTAGTTACCAAATCGAATCATCATAAACAGTTCGGAAAGTTCGCAATTCACACAAAAATACATGAACGTGGAAATGAATATACAGCAGATTACAGCAGAACACAACTACAGTCAGGATTCTAGATACAGTGTCCATACTTGCAGAAAAACCTTCTCTACTTTGCTGCAGATACCACCAGACGGGTTCTCACAAGTCGTAATCAGAGACGTTTCCACTTACAGTACTTCGGGGTAAACGACTGCTTTAGGATTAACCAAGCAATTAGCCAAGACCTCTGGTGTTTGGATGCAGATTCAGTTCGCAGAAATCGAGAGACGTAGCAAGTGCAGCTACTGAGCAGATTCAAAGCAGAAACCTTTGAATTGCAGCGTTCGAAGCTAAACTTTGAGTTTAAGGAGTGCGGTACCAAGGAATCCTGCACAGTTTGCGGTATTACAACAGTTACCGCTTTGTCCGCTTTTCCAACAATCAAACCAAGGATCAAGAACCATACAATTCCAAGAAACATTCCAAATTTCAAAATAAAGTTAAACGGCGGATTTCCACGGTCAATTCTCGAAAACGTTTTAAAACAACTGCCATTTCCCGAAATCCTCTCAGCTCTGGCACTGCACCAACCCTGTCTCTTAGGACCTTTCACTGCAAGCAGGGTTTGAGCACATATAACTTTAGTACTCACACTCCCTTGTTTGGGCAAGCTAACTGCAATTACATGCTCAAGTAAGCTTTGCCGTTTCCCACGAAGATCCTGGTGCGATTCAACATGGACAAGTATCCCTGCAGTTTCAGTGAGAACCAAGCTATGTGTTACAGTCGCCACAGCATTGGGACTTACGAAATGTCGTTCAGCTGTTACACTTTTCGCATTTTGTCGCATTAAAATTCGAGCTGCACGTAAGTGCTCAACAACTTTATTGGACGATTCAAATTCAAAAATCTGTCTTTCTTTGATTACTTCGGTGGAAATACGGTGTTCGTAATCATCGACCGCTTTGCTAGGATCAGGTTTCGTGGTTACGGCTTTGATTTCGGTCAATTTGGTCTGACCTAAGCACGATAATTCTTTCTGCATAAGTTTGTTAGAGATGGGACAGGGGCTGTTAAAACTCATTTTTATGGATCCCTGGGCCTCCGGGGGTTCAAGTTGCTTGCTTAGTGGCTCCCGCTGTGTTTCAGGGATTCTATGCAATATCTGTCTTATAGGCTGACAGTCTGTTATGCTGACGGTAGTCTCTACCACAGCACACTGTCCAAACACTAACTGCACTTTCGCAAACATGTATGCGGAAGACGCAAGCAATTGTTTAAGCTTTTGCTGTTCTAAAATCGCCAGCATATAGCAAGACAAATGTAAATTTGTCAAGAGATCAAGAGATCCTAAACCGCCTGTTGTCATTTCACAGGACAATACGCAGTGAGCTGACGTTGTTTGCAGCGGTGTAAATAAATCTACGTTAGCCCCTTTATTCAGCTGTATTACTTCAGTTGACGGGTTAATTGTCAGCATAGGCGCAATACGCTGTGCTGTGGTCACCGCCGTAGGGGCTACAACTAAGCCCTTGCCTTCACTTTTCGACAGGTTGGCACTCGGTTCAATAAGCCCAATTTTACCTTCTGAAACGCTAAACCCAACACCTTCCGGGGCGCAGCTAACGACATCTTCGCAACATGAGGGTATTTCAACACTTTTAGACAGAAAGACACGGCACGTGTAGCTTGCAATTTTCTCAGTGTATTTATTCGGTACGGCCTGGGGGTCTTCATTACCGTTGTGTCCTACACCCACTTCTACTCTGTCGGGGTGAAAACTAACACATCCCCCGAGTGCCGCTACCGCATTCGTACCCAAGATGACATCATAAGGCAGCCCCTCAGCTACGTACACATACAAATTTAGAGTCTTCCCTCCCACTAGGAAATCCGCAAAACATCCACCTAGAATTACTACCGCATTACCGGTTAAGGAAGTGATATTTACGTTACTACAATTTTGTAAAGAGGCATCGTGTAACCCGCTCCGTACTAAGGTTACCGTACTGCCGGTGTCGACTAACATTTCTGCTGGTCGACCGCAAACTAACCCATAGATCAAAGGAGTCTTTCCTACAGCTACATCGGAAAGCACAGCTCTGTTAACTGCTTCACTGTTACTGAAAGTTTGTATCAAAACGTTAGCTTGCTCGTCTTGATATGATCTCTCAGCAAGAAATCGGTTAACTAGCCGCCTGTTTTGTTCTCTTAACGCATTCATTTCCTGTTGGACACGAGTTTGCTCGCCATGAAACGCTGGCGACGATCTCGAACTATGGTCTTCATAAAGTTTCGTAGCTAGTACTTGCACGGCTAGCCATATCATATCCAGCGTCTCGAATACGGAAACCTCGGGGGTTAGGGTTATGCTGTCTCGGAGGGAATCCATTACTACCTCGAGGACATTTAGCTCGGATGTGTCCCGGTTTTCCACAGAGAAAGCAAATAGGCCGGCCGTCTATAGTCCGTTCATTACTTATCCCTGGGCTTGTTCCACGGAATTCCCTAAATTCTGGTGATCTACTTCTAGGACCACCCGTAGGGCTGTCGGATACTTTACCGGAATTAATTTCCTTTAGAGCTTGGACCATTTGAGAAGCAAAGCCTTCATACTGCTTTTGCTGCTCCTTGACTAGCTCTATCAAACCTTTCATAGCAGTTTCTTCGTCTTGTTTAGCAGACGAAGGCCATTCTCTGGGAGGGGAGTCACTAAACCTAACTGACCGCACAACTTTGTCTTCCTGATCCATATCCTCAAAAGTTTCTTGTTCTTTTGCCCGTACTACGGCGTCTTCAAAAGATGTCGGCCTACTTGAAAGGACTAGCCGACGGATACTTTTCCTCAATCCGTTCATAAAAATTTCCTTTATTAGATGATCCCTGGACTCACCCTTTAAACTGTCCCCGTAAGCCTTTCTTGCTAAATTTTGTATGGCTCTGGCGAATTCTTCAACCGATTCGCCAGTCTTCTGCTGACGCCTGTGTAGCTCTGAACTAGAAGTTGTGTCAGCTAAAACTTGAGTTAACGCCTCCTGCACTTGATCCCAGCTATTCTTAATACCGGCTGGAAGAGCCTCCCATGCATCAGCAGCATAGCCTCTCAGATATGCTGGAAACAATTTAACCTTACTAGTGTCTGCCCAATCATTGATTAGAGAAATTCTTTCAAAAATGTATGTACAAATCTCGAAAATCATCCCCAATTCTCCTTTATAAACGGGAATTTGTTTTACATATGACACACTTAGAGCGGTCTAGCTCGCCTTTATCATCCCCAGGCACAGTAAACTCTATTTTCCCTGGGGCGAAACAGTAAAGTTTTACTAGAAACAGAAAAATAACTTCCAATTAGATTGTCAGCTCTCTAGGCGAGTTTCGCTCCCTCTTTGACACAATGTGGGTCCTCAACAAAATACTCTTCAACCGGCTCAGAAAAACACGAGCTAAGTGTTCGACTACCGCTTGACACGAACGTGGACCAGTCTGGTGAACTACAAGCCCAGTAAACCAGAACTTCACTATCAGATCAACTAGCGGTTTCACAACTTGATTCGATTCACAACTATATATTAACGGGGTAAACCGAAGCCCTTTTCTCTCCCTTCAAAACAGAAATCCTGGCAGCCTCAACAAATCTGTAACCGGCTATATTAGACTCGTAGCCGATTACCAGATAGAGAATGCTTACAAACCATTACAGATTCCTTTTACTCAGCTATTCACAGGTTCACAAAATACAAACGCAACCTGACACAAAGCATCAACTACAAATACCTACGTCGGTACTTCCACGACACGACACAACCGAAAACCTTAGGTATCTACACGACCGCACAGCGGTATCCACAAACAGACAGGGACAGTCACTAACTCCGTGGCTGTCACTTCCAGTAACCTAAACCGACTGCCCCACCACGCAGTCGAACTCCAACCTAACCATCCAGAATAAACCACGCCTAGACCTCGTGCTGCTATCGGCAGCCACTTAACCAACCAACTCTTTAAACAGAGACTAGCTTAGACGGAGTGCCTGGGTGACTGACTGAACCACACCCAACCTGACTTGACTGACTGAACCGAGCCAAACCGACCGAGTAGGACTAATTGTGCCGGGTATTTATACTTTTCTGCAGGTGCGTGACATTTCGAAGAACCATCCCAAACATAGAAGGCTGACATTTAAGAAACCCGAAAAGTCGCTATTTTTCTGATTAATTCCAGGAATTGGAAAAGGTTATATACCTACGTTAAGGTGTGCACGTATTTCATAGATTATATGCTACGTAGTAATTTGTACCTAAGTGTCCTATTACAGATGTACTACTAACAGCACTAGTAGTATATATAACAGTACTAGTAATACTAGCAGTACTAACAGTTGTCGACTGCTCTTCCGCAATAGGATTGTGATTGTCAACCTCTTCTGAGTTTGGTAAACAATTCTAAAGTGTACAGAAGAGTAAAGAAACCATTTTGAAATTGTAACTATTGCTTAAGTTAATGTGAATAGTTTTTGCAGGATGGAAGAAGCATTATAAAAGTTGATTACTAAATGGAACAATGTGTTAATAAATTAATCATCAATCGTTAGTGTGATAGGATGAAAGTTATAACGTAAAGTTTAGTAATCAGTATACCTGAAGACCTTCATTTTCGGTTTGGATCAATGTAGATGCGGCCTTGATCCGTCAGGTTCATCCAAGATTACATTCAAGCATAATCCATGCCTAGATACATGTTAAGTCTATTTATGCCACAAGCCAAATCAATAACTGTAATGAAAGCCAAAAGAATATGCATGAAGAAAGATGATAGGAATTTTCTGAAACACCAAAAAATTCTGGTACAAAATGGGACATTATTCAAACAATATTTACCAAAACAGACGATTGCAAAACGCCAGATAAATAGAACCCAAGACAAAAAGCTACACTCGCAATTAAGAAAATGACAGTGCAAGCTCCATAACGACGAGCACACAATAGCAAGGTATAGCAGCAGCATCCAAGGAAAATAGTAATTATGGACTTCAAATGTGAAAAGAAGAGAAGCCTTGCATCTAAAATTTGAATCTCATTGACGTACAACAACTGGTAGGATAGCACATTGAGCACAGAGATGTTAGAAGAAAATTTAATGTGTAGCTAGGGTAATACGACATAAAAGAGCTGGAAAAGTTTGCTTTATGCAAGCTGTTGTCAAGCATCAACTTGGTACAAATATGACTAGCTCAAAGGAATAGTTTTATGGAATCTATAATTGATGCACAAGGAAAAGCCACGCAAGGAAATTAGTAACTAGCATTTATGGACTCCAAATGTGAAAAGAAAGAGAAGCCTTGAAAATAAACCTTGGATCTCATTGACGTACAGCAACTGGCAGGAAAGCACAGTGAGCACATGGTTTTTAGAAGAAAAGCTATACAAAGTTTGATCAAAGTTTAGCTAGGGTAATACGTCATAAAAGAGAAAAAACCAAAACCAAACTTAAATTGACTATTAAACGTACATAAGCTATCAAATAACCCATTTTTATGTACCTCCGTTTCATATTCAAGCATAGTTATATCCTGGGCTTATTCTACTGGTGGGGGGCGGGGCCCCCCCCATAAACACCCTCCCCCCCAAAAAATCGTTTCCCCCCCAAAAAATCGCCCCCCCCCCAAAAAAAGTGGGTGCCCCTTTTGGTACCAACTTTTGCCCTGAAAAAATCGCTCAGAAGGCCAAATTTTCAAAAATTTTCCGGCTTCGCCGGAGATTTTTAGTCGATTTTTGCCTATTTAAGCGCTATTTTTGCACTAAAAATGAACTTTTTTGGGCATTACTATGAAAACAGCGCTATTTTTAGCATGTTTTTAGAAAATTTTGAAAAATTCCCCCCCCCAAAATGACTCGCCCCCCGAGGGGCCCCCGCAAAGAGCCCCCCAAGAAAAAATCCCTAGAATAAGCCCAGATATCTGAGCCATTACAATCGTTATCAGCCGAAGCATATCCTTCTTCAGTTCTCAGAGTCACATAATTAAGTGCATACACATATTTGGTACATATAACATAAAGGTGAATTTTCATATACGGATCGCCTTGTTATGCCCGACTAACACGATTGAGGGACTCATCAGGGGCTTTCAATCAGTTTTCTTTAATTTAAACTTTCCCAAGTTAAATTTTATATTTAAAGGCCGTTTCGTCCCCTAGCGACCAACTCCAGACATATACGTGAGATTAAACACAATGATTCATTTATACTCATTGTGTGTGTGTGTGTGCATATATACACTGAGACACTAATTTCCACAAGAAATCTACGGAATGATTAGTTAAAATATCATTCAGATAGGATATTCCCTTAAGATTAATTTAAAAAATGAAATTTAAGTTTCCTTTTTGAATAATTTTTATTCATCAATAGTTTAATTAGTTTAGACACTCTACATACAAAATTATCAAGATTAGTGCAGATAACTAAGTATCTACGTATTTCATTTAAATAAATTCTATATGCTACATTCTCTGAAAAATTACCGTTACTATTAGGAAATTTTACCACTGAAAAATCAAAATCATCAGTTTTATCATATACCCCACATTCGAACTTATTACCTATTAAAGTTACATTTATATCTAAGACACATGCATGATCACTGTTAACATTTCTTTATTTAGCACTAGCGTATCCGGGTTTATGAATAAATATAAATCATTAAATATACCGTTGTCATTAATTACAGTTATGTCATCAATATACCTAAATACATATCTAAGTTTACTTAATAAGTTAAAGCCATGCTTATATAGCAATTTTTTAATGTATAAGAATTCATAGTAGAACAGAAATAAATTAGCTAACTGTGGGTCACAATCTGTTCCCACAGGTATACCTACTGCCTGTTCAAATATCTTATTACCACAAGAAAAATAAAGATTATTGAGTAACCATTCAATATTTGACAGCAAGTCTTCTTTAGATAAAATTACTCCTTTTTTAGTATTAAGACCCCATCTAGCATTATTTTCATAAACAATTATTTTACAATTAGAATTATTCGCATAACCTAAGTTGATTACATATTTAAGAGCTACAACTATACATTCATGTCTAATGCTAGTATATACTTGACCAAAATCACAAGTATTAATACTACGAGCATCTTTACGTTTATTAAGCTTTTTAATAACATTAGATATTGCTGATGACCTATCAATTATCCAGAACATATTAGCTAAATGTCTAGTATTTATATTTATTGCATTAGCATACACAAGCAACCTGTCCATTATCAATTTTAGTGCCTTACCAACACCTTATTAATGGATCTGTTACTGGCAATAATAGTTCTATATTTTATATGATTTTTATGAAACTTAGGTAATGAATATGAACATGAATATGAATAAAGGGCAAACTTACATATGCATCATTAGTAGGCCAGCCCATACCTTTAATTTCATCACTAATTGTTTTAAGGTATTTATATCTATATTGTCTACTGGTACATAAACATCGTTAGTACCACCAATCGCAATTAAGAAAATGACCGTGCAAGCTCCATAACGACGAGCACACAATAGCAAGGTATAGCAGCAGCACCCAAGGAAATAGTAATTATGGACTACAAATGTGAAAAGAAGAGAAGCCTTACATCTAACACTTGAATCTCATTGACGTACAGCAACTGGTAGGATAGCACATTGAGCACAGAGATGTTAGAAGCAAAGGAATAGTTTTCTGGAATCTATAATTGATGCACAAGGAAAAGCCACGCAAGGAAATTAGTAACTAAAGTCTGACCAAAAAATGTGAATTTTTAAACAATTTCCCTTTTTCAGCTGGTTTTTGCTAGTTTACACTGGTTCAGGCCAATCAAGGCGGCAACATCAAAGGGAGGCAAAAACCAGCTAAAAAGCGAAATTGTTTAAAAATTCGTTGCGGGTGCAATATAAGTCGTAGCCACAAAAACTTTATATCGTTGGATTCAGCTCAGATTAAACTTTATGGTAATGTTATTTTTGCCCACTTTTGCTGAATTAGCATTGTCGAAATTTTGGGTCAAAAAGTGGTATTTTTGAAAAAATCGATTTTCGAATTTTCAAAAACCACATATATCACATGAAAGCTGACACGTAAGCGGTCCTGAAAATCCAATTGAAAAATTTTTTGCATTGAGTGAGTCGCGAGTAATAGCGAATCAAAGTTGGAAAAGCGGCAAAGATCAAAGGACTTTGAAAATCGAAAAAATTGAATAACTATCGCAATTTTTGATGAAATTAGCTGATATTTGCGATACAATATGTTTGGGACATGGGCTAATTTTCCACCGAACGGCTAGTTCCTGTCTTCTACTGATCTTTCAAAACTTAAAAAATCGGCTTCTTTTAATGAATTTTAAATTTTTTAAAAATTTTTTCAACCAAAAGAAAGTGCATGTCATGACAGTTCAGAAAATATATACATTGCTGCAGCAAAAATGTACCGGTAATTCAGTATAAACAAAACAATTTCGCTCCCTACATTTTTGGGCAGACTTTAGTTACTCATTTCCTTGCGTGGCTTTTCCTTGTGCATCAATTATAGATTCCATAAAACTTCTAATTCCGTTGCTTCATCTCTGTGCTACAATGTGCTATCCTCACCAGTTGCTGTACGTCAATGAGATTCAGAGTATGGATGCAAGGGCTTCTCTTCTTTTTCACATTTGTAGTCCATAATTATTTCTGTTTTCCTTGGGTGCTGCTACATATACCTTGCTATTGTAAGTTTTGTGCTCGTCGTTATGGAGCTTGCACTGTCATTTTCTTAATTGCGATTGGTGGTACTAACGATGTTTATGTACCAGTAGACAATATAGATATAAATACCTTAAAACAATTCGTGATGAAATTACAGGTGTGGGCTGGCCTACTAATGATGCATATGTAACTTTGCCCTTTATTCATATTCATATTCATATTCATTACCTAAGTTTCATAAAAATCATATA
>JASAND010013868.1:0-13147 GCA_030248195.1 Trissonchulus latispiculum
TTAAACTAAGGACTTAACACATAAATACGAATATGCGTGTAGACAGCATATAAGTGCATGCTCCGTCCGTATGCGTTAATTGTGCATTATATACAGTCATATAAAATATATAGGTGTATTGACATTATATTTATATGATTTTGTACAATCGGGGAGTTCAAGGGAATTTATTTCCATTCAAAGAAATTAAAGTATTAAATTAACTGGAACCAATAAAATGGTTTATAATAAAGGGATCCTATTTTAAATTTTCACATTTCTAAACTTTATATACATTTCTTTTACATCAGAATAATTTCATAATTCTCTCAAGCTTTATCGGATATATACGTATACTTTAAAGATTATATAACTTGAAAACTCTTTAATTTCAATTCTTTAATTTCTTTGAATGGAAATAAATTCCCTTGAACTCCCCGATTGTACAAAATCATATAAATATAATGTCCAATACACCTGTATATTTTATATGACTGTATATAATGCACAATTAATGCATACGGACGGAGCATGCACTTATATGCTGTCTACACGCATATGCGTATTTATGTGGTGAAGTCCTTAGTTTAAAGTATACAGTGGTCAGCGAGAGAAGGGGCTGGTTTTTCTTAGGCTGGTGCGAGGCTGGGGCTGGGGCTGGGGCTGGGGCTGGTTTTTACCCACACCCACTATTTTAGCTATCTCAATACAAATATTGTACCAGGGGTTTCACGGTATAACTATTCTAGATGTCTATTCCCCAATCACTGATATCCTAGCTAGAATCCTATTCAAAAGCAGTCGATAATGTTTTACAAGGTTTTAATAAATCTAGCTACCACAAACAGTTACAACTCTTGACTACGTAACAAAGTTAAAGTACACTATCAGATTATTCCGCCGTCGAGACGAAGTTACACAGGTTAAACATTAAAATACTCATGACAATCATTGCAGGGTACATTATTCCGTTAGTAAACTTCACAACATACAATACCAGATAATCGGATAGTTGAAATCGAGAACGCAAAGATAAGCCTATGTTTTTAGTAGTTCCCACTGAAAAATCTCAAACAAGTTTCCATTGACTCAAACTCTCTCTCAAACTTACAACTTTACCTTCCAGGAAATCCGATTGGAGGTTCAATGATCCTTCCTTGAGGTCCAGGCTAACGGTAACAGTGGGGTCCGGCAACTGGATGAAAGTCACAGCTAATAGTTAAACTGGTTCAAGTAAAACGTGGAGAACTGGGTTGGCAGCTAGAGACACAGGTATAAGGTAATCCAATATACGACAGCTCTTCCGGAGCTATGGTCTTCGCGACCCAAAATCCAAATCCAAGGCTACTCAAGAGCCAACGGCGTAACAGCCGACACAGTACAGAGATTGCAGAGCGAAAAATAGCACAACTTCACACCACTGCTGCCAACCCGAGAACTGCGCTCCAATTCTTTCCCGAACTGGTCCTCAGCTCACCCTCGCTAGAGGGCGTTCCGCTCCTTCTCCTTTCATCCAATCACCGTACCCCTACCGTATGCCTGTTTTCGTCGGCTCTCTTTGTTTTCGTCAGAGAGCCGACTCAGTTTGACATCGAAAGAGCTTACGTAACTTTTGGGGTCAACTTTGATTACTTTAGGGCTTTTCTCAAGGCTCCTTTCAGACGATTTTCCTTTCAATTTCTCCATCAAAAGTACTCATGCAGAAATTCAGATAACATCACAGAAATACAGAATTTATCCCACAAAAGAGTTTTCGGACAACATGGACCAAAACTGTTCACCAATCAAGAATTCAAATTTTAGGTAGCTATGTTCAATTCAACTCTAAGAAGAAAATCCATAGTCAACTAGCTAAACCTCAAAACCTTATTCACAATCAGTTACCAACAGCACAATCAGTTACCAACAGCTATTAAAATTGGTTATGAAAATTGATCGATCACCAAACAAATAATAAACAATTATTAATTAGCTACAGCTCATCTTCCTTTCAAAATTTCAACCTGAGCTTCAATTTCCAACTTGTTACATCACCAAAAATTGCTCGAGACCAGTAAGCAGATTTTGCTGCCTCCACATCGAATTAACTGTTGGAACCCATTACTGTTGAAACCTGAAGTCGACTTCGTCCGCAGTGTACTTGATCCTGCCAGTGCAGTATAGATTCTAGAAGTTTAATGCTTATTTCCCTTCTCCCTGTCTACATAACTTTGCATGGATACTTTTTAGTTATTGTAACTCAATATGTATTTGTCTTTGGGCAGCTGCTTGCTACGTAACATATTAAATTTTTGCCAATTTGTGGGATATTGCCATTCAGAAATGTCCTAAGATAAAGTGTCCTGTTTCTTAGTAAACACTAAACACTGTCTATTCTAGCCGTTCCTAATGGGGAGGCAGCGCACCAAATGATAATGGTACTTTTAGCTTATTTATTATTTATTATTTATTTATTAAAAAGTTTATTTACTGTGCCCGTGGCTTCACTGAAAGAGATTTCAATTGAAATAATTGGAATTAGTTATTGAAATAACTGAATTGCAGTCTTTCCTTCGGAGGACTGTCATTATCCCATTGGATCTCATACCACACGCAAGGATTCCGGATTCACCAAGGTAGCTTGAATTGTGAGTTGGACTGCCCAAGGGTACAAAAAATATTACGTTTACCTGGCTTAGATATTAAAGCGAGTTGACTAAAACTTGAGGTTTGGATTTAAATTAATAAGTGAAGCAACTCAAACCAATTGTATTCTTGTGATTGCACGGTCGAGACAGTTTTGTTTTGTGGGGTTTGTGTTTAATTTTCTATTATATTGAATGTGAGTAATTTACCTATGTCATTAAATAATTCACTTAATTTATCTGAATACTTTGGGCTTAACACGTTCCCGGCGAGGGACGTAATTTTACGTCTTTAAAATTTCTTCAAATTATGCTTTGGACGTAAAATTACGTCCAAATTCTAGTGTCTTTTATAGCAGATTCTGAATAAAATGGTAAGATTTTTGCAACTAGACATATGTAAAATGGCTAAATTAATGGATTTAGACTTGATTCATAGGTCAGATCGAGTGAGAGAGTTTAGGATTAACTTTTAGATAAGAATCCCGTTCAGTCTAGGTAGCCTTACATAAGCAAACGAGTCGAATTAATTTTACTAACCAGAAGAATTCTATAGACCCCTGTGTGTGATTTTCGTGTAATCAGTAGATTGCCAATTTCATAACAGTGCTCTGTGCTGATTTGAGGTGGTTTGAGAATAATTATAAAGGAGAAGTGAAAAGAAAAACGACACCTAAAAGACCTTTTTGTTACATTTATATAAACTTGACTGGGGTTAATTGATACCAAATAGTTGTCTTAACAAGTATCCGAAGCGTTTTGCAAGGATGAAGGATGCCCACCACTGGCTGTGTGGTGAACGCACCTCGGGTGTGTGTGAGTGCGTGTGTGTGTTTGTTTGTGTGTGTGTTCAAAAACGTCCACGCCTTTTGTGTTCTAACGTTTTCGGCCGTTCGACAAGCCCGACATATCATATTGTCAATCAGGAAGCCGTTGTGGTAGCCTCGTTGTCACCCTGCCGACTGCGTCTTCCTGGGGACAATTTCATAAAACTTAAAACTTGCAAAACTTGCACATGCAAGTTACAAGTTAACTGTTTCATAAAACTGCAAGTGCTACTTGCGGACTTGCACTTAAACCGCAAGGTGCAAGTCGCAAGTTGCAAGTAGCAGGACAAAATCTGTTTCATAAAAACGGTCAGTACTTGCACTTGATACTTGCACTTGCGGTGCAAGTAGTTGAGTGAAATTTTACTGAACGGTTTTCTGCAAGTTGTCGTTTTACGTTTCTCCAGTTTTGCCTTGTATTATTTACACTTTATACTTAGTACATATTGCGCTAATTGTTTTTAATTAACAGTTAGTGTTACGTATTTAACTGATAGGGCTTCACTGCAACTATCCATATGTATTTTCCCCTATATTTTCGAGGACTCCCTGTTTCCCCCATATTTTGCTAATTTTCCCTATTTTCGCCTATTTTAAGACAAACTGTTGTCAATTCTTCTTTGGTAATGACGTTCTTTGATCTTTGAGTACAGTGTTGTTCTTTGATCTTTTGGACATTTTTGACAACTAAAATACGAAATCGGCCAAAATGTTTGGTTTCCTTAAAGTAACGTTGAAAATACGGTATATAAATATTATAATTAAGTAAAAATATCAAAACTGATTTGCACGATTTCCCACATGATATGAAACGAACCAAACAACTTGTTAAATCAGTTTGGAACAACAGAGCTTAACATAAGCAGCTTTGGGTTTACAAGTAAAAATATTTTTTGGTTATATGGCTGAGGGTAACTCAGCTCAAATCCTTTTGAATTATTCTTGCTTATGACTAGGAGTCAGAATATATATACTACAAACAAATAAAATCAAACCAAGATCCACTAGTTTCTCTCACCAGTAGGTCATAACATTTTAAAAACTATTCTCAAAACTCAGAGTCTGTGAACCTTATTTTGCTGAGATTTTCCTAATTACCGGGATTTGAAATTCACACAGTCTGACTTTCCCAAAAAACGAGAGCAGCGGCGAAGAATCACCTGCATAGTTGGAGTATAGAAAATTTTAGATTTTAAAGTAAATATTTCGGGATCTCAGAACCCATGTCCTAGTTCTCATTTTACCAGTTAAGAGTCAACTCAATTATAGATCTACCAAGCTTGATAGATCTATACAAACATCATAAAGGCACTACAGCTGCAAGCATTTAAAAAATAGACGAATAAGTTAAATATTGTGAAGTTAGCACCGACAGGAAAGATATAAATTATTTACGAGATGCTAAGCCTAAGCAAGTTTAGTTGCAAATTCCGACAAATGGTCAATGTTTCTCGTTTCTCTTGGCTAAATTCGTAGTCAGTTAGCTTATATTTAGCGCCATATTGGGTAGGTGCAGTTCAGTTATGCTTGGGTGTGGTTCGAAGTAGGTTGGGTTGCTTAAGTTGAGTGTTGCCAAAGTTTGGGTAGGTTTGTGATTATTTGCGTCAATTTGTGGGTGCTCGCTAATTTTTGATCAAGTGTTTCATTTTGTAGTAACTTTTGTATTTTGGAAAGATTTGTCACTGAGTTTGTCAAAATTATTGAATAAATCGTTGTAATCGCTAAATTGGATTCCAGTTGGTAAGGGTCGTTTGTCTCCTCCGATATCGCACACCACGGTATTTCACCTGTAATCTAGAACTTAATCTAATTAGTCAAAAGGAAGGCAACAACATTTTACTATCTCTCATAGAGTCAAACTTCACAATATATATTCACTCCAATTGCTAGTTTTTGAGTGATTATTGAGGTTTTTCGGTGGTTAAAACTGGTAAAATTTAAAAAATAAGCTTTGACAGCTAAAAATTTCTCACCACCAAAAATACCGGGTCCAGACCGGGTCAGAGCTCCTGACTCGGTGACTGGTTTTTGTTTTTGGTTTTGGTTTTCGGCTTTTCGTACAATTACATGCAAATTACACCTTTCTGGCATTGTTAAACCTTGTTTTGGACTTAGAAATATGTTTGCAATCAGGATTTCGAATTAGAACCCCTGTCTAATGCTAAGACTATTTCAAGCTTCGATGTTTTTTGGCATTAGCAATGGCTGTGTTAAAAACCTACTTTACTAACTGTTAATCCGCCCTAAATTACTCTATTTGTGTTTCATGAATGATCAATGTATTAGCTTCAAACAGCAACCATCTAGCTTATATAAGGTAGCTTAAATGCTTATGTAATCAGTATTGTATTGTCTTTGGTACAAGTGCGCCGGCCTATTGATCCATCTCTGTATTTGCTGTAATCTTTATGGTTTGCCATTAAAGCCCATCGTAAGTTCTTATTAAAATATGCCAGTCTTTCTTCTTTTATTAGGGCATCTTTAGTTAGGGTTTTTATTTCGCCGAAGGCGAAATATTTGGAATGGGTGGACCTACTTTTGAACTGGAAGTATGCTTTGATAAGAAACAGTGCCTATGTTTAGCATGTAAATCCCGCTGCTCCCTCTTTTTAAATCAGGGGGTACCATAGCTAAAATGTCAAAAAACTGAAAGTTTTAGCAGAAAACAAGGTTGTAGAAATAATGCTTTAAACTTAAACTTAAATTTTTTAAACTTTAACTTAGCTGGGTGCGGAATATTAAATATTATCTTGAGTTCAACAAAATTTAAAGATTGCCCCCCTTTTTCACGAATTCGTTTTCAAGCAATGCTGGATGCATATTATGCAAATATGCAAATGAGATGGGAGGGTGTTGCTGATTCATTTTATAAATGGCTCAGTCGTGATCAGTTGTCTTTGTGAACAGCGTTCACCAGCAAGCACAGGAATTCATGTACGTTCATGCAGCCTCATGGAAAGTAGGTCTTATGTTTACGGAGGCTGGTTTACAAAATGCAGTCGAGCTAGAAGCTGTAAATGTATTACACATCTTTCAAATGCGTTCAAAAAAATAGCACGTTCTAAAGTTCAACATAGCCGCTATCGCAAAGACGTCTCTGTTGGGGCGAAATCTTACCCATTTTAGGGGTTACTTGTTACATTTCTTCGAGCGAGTTGCACCTTAGGCTAGGACTTTATTAGAACCTGCGTTCGTTCCGCCATCTAGTTGCCGGTTTAGTTACCGGACAGTAAACCGGTAGTTAACATTTGGAGACCGTGACAGGACCACTGTGCGGTCTGCTGAATTGAAAAAGTTTCAAATTTCGTGAATTTTTAAAAACGATTTTTGAACTTAAGTTTGCGATTTATTGAAAAAGGTTTGTAGTTTTAGAATCGCAAAAATTAGGAGAATCTTTTAAAACGCTTTTTGTTTAAGTTTGAGGACTTTTAAATTCTCCTATTGTGTAGGGTGCAACTCTGAAAATATGTCAAATTTAGAAGGTCGGGAAAGTCCGTTGGGGGACTTGTCTTACCCCCACCCCACCCCCCAGAAGTTCTGAGTTGTGGGACGGCGAAATAACCTATACTGCGTTATTGGGGCAGCCCAATAACCTAATTTGCTGTAAATTTTAGGTAGATTTAAGGTATGATCCCAACCCCCTCCCTACCCCCCCACCCCCAAGACGGGAAAAATTTTGAAAATTTTTGTAGTTAGGAAAATTTTTCGTGGGTTTTCCCACAACCTTTGTGCCGAATTTTCTCGATACTGAGAAACCTTGACACTGTGAACTATTTTCCGATATCTCCTTTGATTTTCATTTAAAATTATCTATCTAAAATGCAGTGTTATCTTTATGAACGATAAATGGAAAATTATACTTCTGTGTAGGAACCTCGGTTCCTTAGCTAATTCTTGTCCGCCATGAAAATTCGGCGCAAATTCAGTCTTGTCAAGTTTCCCTTTCGTAGTGGCCGCGTTTTCTCTGCTGTGGGGTTCAACTAGGGAGACATTTCTCAGGTATTTTTAGTCGGGGGATTTCAGTCCCTCCAAACTTGGGGTTCTTCTGTGTGGGTAAGGTAATAGTATATTTTGTGTGTCATTATTTTGTGGAAACGTTTATTCGATTTGAACTGTAACTTTGTACTTTTTCTATATTTTTGTCAACTATATTTTTGGTTCTTTTGCAACTCTGGTTCTTTTGCAAATCTTTTGCATATCTTGCATATCTTTTGCATCGAAGCAGGTTTTTTGAGCACACATCTGTTGTTGCTGTATCCCAGATTTGGGATATAGCAACTTGAGCCGCGCCTAGTCTTTTGACTCTGTTTCTCCCGATTGGGGGAAACAGGGAACAAAAGGACTAGGTTACTGTGCCAATCATGGGCGACTCCTCACCAGTGGAGGTAAGCCCGGAAGAAAATGGAAATGGGCAGTTCAGCAAATCAACGGACCAAGCAGAAAATACTAAAATGGAGTTATTGGCAAGAACGGGATACTTGCAAATCCCCGATGACTATTTGGAGGAACCACTCAATAAACTTATTGAGTATTTGGTAGAGGTCAATGATGAAGCTTCCCTTCCTCAATTTGTGAGGAAAGCTGGGAAGAAACATTTGAAGGTAGTGTACGAGGGAAAAGATCAGCGGGACAAGGCCTTGGAGGAAGGGGTTAAAATGGGTCAGATCCTGGCTCCACTCGAAATACCACGGGAGGAGGAAAGAAGACGGTTAAACCTGCGAACTATAATCCTATACGACATTCCTATCACCGATTCAGACAAGCACGTCATCGCTTGGCTGAAGGAGCTGGGTCTACAGGTGGCGGGTCCATTCCGGTGGACATGCCACAAAACTCCATCTGGAAGGAAAACCCCGATTAGGGATGGTGGAAGGTCGGTGCAAGTCCGGGTGGATGGTACAGGCCGGGTTCCTGGGTATGCCCCATATCTCCCCGAGGGTTCCGGGAACGTCCAGCGGGTCCAGATTTGGTACCCGAATTGGGGAAGGTGGTGTCTCAACTGCTTTCAGGAGGGACACTACAGAAGAGATTGTGAGAACCCGGGAGTCATTCAGAGGTCAGCCTTCAGGGCACAGACGTACTCACAGAGAAGATGGGAAACTCGGCCACAGACAGTTCCCGAGGGAGCCTACACTGGAGCCCAAGAAGGAGGAGATCATCAGTCCGATGATCAAATGACGAATTTGGGCGGATCCGAACTGAGGAAGAGGCAGCCCAGCGGGGGTGCTTATTCGACAGCCGATGAATCCGACGAACCTGAGCCAATGAATTCGGAACAATGGCCCCGCGCCCAATCATCCTTGTCTCAATCAGCAGCCAGTGCCACAGATTGGGAGGAACTGATGGGCTGAAAGAATATTCTATACCATCGAACGTACCATGGTAAAATAACCCGATTTTTTACCAGCCGGTATCATTTCAGCAATCACCATCAAGCCCCCTTTACGCTGAACGGACACAACTTCCTCACATCAGAGCATTTCTACTACTGGAGAAAAGCCTGGTGTATGGGGGATAAAGAGGCAGCCAAACGAATACTGGAATCCAAACATCCGGCGGAAGCGAAGAGGATCGGGGACAGCATCACAGGGAATTTAGGACAGATGAACCATTGGGAAAAGGTGGAGAAGTATGACGCCATGTGGTGTGGAGTGACGGCGAAATTTAATCAGGACAGGGAGTCGAGGTTGGCCCTTTTGGAAACGGATGGTACCCGGTTGGTTGAGACGAATCCCCACGACGATTTCTGGAGCTGTGGACTTTCCATCACTGATCCACAGTGCAGAAATCCGGACAAATGGAAAGGCAGGAACGTCTTGGGAGATATGCTGACGATGCTCAGGATCAAGATGCTGCGAATCCCCGAATTCCAGCAGGAAGCCAAGGACAAAGGAACCATGAAGAGACCGCTCACTCCGTCGAACAATCAGGCGGGTGGAGATAAGCGTCAAAAATGAGACAATTTTTTGTAAGATTTGTGTATGTTTATTAAGAAATGGCTCCCATTACCTTAGCTAGCATTAATGCAAATGGTCTGAACGCCAGTTTTAAAATTGACCAACTCTTTGTGAACATCAAAACCTATGACATAGTTTTCATCCAAGAAACAAACTTTTCGAAGCAAAACCCTTATTTCGATAAAGTAATGATTCCAAGATTTAAAATATTTCATTCATTTTCTAATGCTAGCAAAGGCGGTGGAGTGTCAATCTTGATTAATCATGGAATCGCTGGTGTCTTCGACCTGATATTTGATGAGGAAGGGAGGGTGATAATTGTTCAGGCAAAAATTGGAACCAAGATTGTCTTTTTAGCCAATATTTACGCACCAGCCAAATACGAGAAAAGGTCGGAATTTTTCAAAAAGCTATTGAGAACTTTAAAGTCCAAAACTTCGGACGACGGGATACTGTTTTTATGTGGTGATTTTAACTTTGTTCCTGATTTGTCTCTTGATAGAGAATCTACAGCTACGTCCGCACATGCTTTGCACATTGCCACAAGAGGTCGAATAGATTTCAAGCGGGTCCAAGACCGGTTCAAGTTGGTTGATATTTTCAGGCAAAAGTTTCCAAAGCGAAGAGATTTCAGCTGCAAAAGTTTAAATCAAAATTGTCTGAGCAGACTAGATCGACTATATGTCGCTAAGCGACATGTTGGAGCTTGTTTAGGGATCGATCACACTCCAACTACATTTTCTGACCATAGCATACTGACTGTAAAATGGGCTGAAGCTCTTTTTCATCAGCCTAGAGGGCCGTCTTACCGGAAAATGAATAAGACGGTCTTTTCAGACGTTTTCTTCGCATATGACTTTGCTGTTCTACTTTTCGAGGCGCAAGACTCATACTCAAAATCAGAAACCTCTGAAGATATTTTGAAAAACTGGCATTGGTTTAAAACAAAGGCTAAAGATTTATTTAAATTTCACAGCAGAGCAATGGCGCGAAGAAGACGTCTGGAAAAAGAAGACCTTGAAAATCAGCTTAAGGATGCGCAAAAACGTAAGCAAACTGAAGCTCAGGAAAACATTAAAAAACTTATGAGAGAATTTGAATTGAAGGAAATTGAGCAATCCTTGGGAAGAGCCCATAAAATTGAAAAGTTAAGTGATACTTTCTCGCTCACGACTGCGAAAAAGATAGAAAAAAAGGAAGGCGAAAAGCGATATTTTTATTCTTTGAAAACGGAAAACGGAACAGAAGTGGTAGGAAATGTGAATATTATTTCAGAAATGAGATTACAATATGCAAATTTGTTCAGCAGTTCTGGCATAGACAGTGACAAAGCCGTGCGTTTTCTAGAAAACACACATGCTAAAGTCCCAGATTTTGCAATTCCAGATTTAGAAACAAATATTTCTGAAGCTGAGGTTGAAAGCGCCATAAGACAATTTTCCGTTGGAAAAGTTCCTGGAATAGATGGTCTCTCTATAGAATTTTATCTGTCCTGTCTAGAAATTTGTGTTCCATATCTTACAAAAATTTTTAATTTTATACTGGAAACAGGAGAGATGCCACAAGACATGTACATGGGAATAATTTCCCTACTGTACAAAGGCAAGGGCGACAAACATGAAAGGAAAAATTGGCGTCCGCTCAGTATGTTAAATGTAGACTACAAAATCTTTGCAAAAGTTTTGACAAACAGACTCTCAAAGGTGATGCCAAACTTGGTGAAATTTGACCAAACTTGTGCTGTCAATGGCCGAGATATTAGGGACGGAATTCTGAGTCTAATGGGAACCCTGGACTACGCAAATAGCAAGGAAAAATCTTGTATTCTTCTCTCGGTTGATCAAATGTCAGCATTCGATCTGATTGAGTGGGACTTTTTGACTCTTGTTTTGGAAAAATTTGGTTTCGGACGTAATATGAGGCGCTGGATAGGGTCTATTTATAGGAAAGGACTAGTACAAAGTTCACTTTTGCTTAATGGTTATTTGTCTCATCCTTTCAAGCTCAAAAGAGGAGTACGGCAAGGTTGCCCTCTTTCGCCGCTTTTGTATGTTCTCTGTAATGAAACGTTTCTAAATCATGTGCGAAACGTTTGCACAATACGGGGAATCAAAATTTTAGGCAGGGAATACAAAGTTACGGCTTATGCAGACGACACTAATTTCACTCTGACGGATTTCGAGTCAGTTAAACAAATTTTCACTCAATACAGAGAGTATGAAAACATTTCTGGAAGCAAACTTAAAATGGAGAAAACAGCGCTACTTTTGTGTGAGGGTGCAAACAAATTAAGCATCCCCCAGGAATTCAAATCTTTCTTGAAAAATGAAATAAAAATCTTCGGTGTTCATTTCAGTAGAAACGGTATTCAGAACCCAACAACAGAGGAAAAGTTTAAAGAAATTTTAAATTCACTCGGTGTATCACCACCTCCGAACCTTTCTTCTGCAAGAGTGACCAATCTAATGACTTACACTTTATCGAGTCTTTGGTATACTACGTGGTTCACGAGTCCTTCCAAAAACGCTACGGAAGGTTTTCGAAAACGCATGGAAACCTACATTTGGCATCCTATAACAAATAGGATCGTAATTAGCACAGACTGTGCTAGTCTGCCCAAAAATAAAGGAGGTGTAGGATTTCCGAACGTCGATTTAAGAATTTTAAGTCAAAGACTAGCCATATTAATCCGCCGGAAAACAGGAGCAGCCCAGGCATGGCATCCAATTTTCGATCATTTTTATGGTCAAATTGAAGAGAAAGGCATAGTCAGTACAAATCGCTCTAAAGTTCCAACTTTTTACAAGGAACTGCGAAAAGCAACTTTAGCTCTAAATCTGGACATACGACCGGACAGAATAATCATAGAAGGAGTCCGTTACTCTGTCGATGCTGTTAGAATAAAGCAAATCTATGAAGCTTTCCTTCTTAAAAAAGTTTTCTAAGAAAGCGGAATTGATTGCCAACCGCTGGGTGGAAAAGTTTCCTGCAATTCCCAACGAAGACTGGTAATATGTTTGGGGCTCCATTAGAACAAATTTCGTCGATTGTATAGAATTGAACGTCCATTTGCATTTGGTACACAATACCCTCATAACAAACAAGCGACTCCATTTAATGAACCGACACATTTCCGAAAATTGCGAATATTGTTCGCTAACTTTGCAGAGAAATGTTTCCGAGGACTTAATCCACACTTTTGTGGAGTGCCCTCGAGTTAAAACTTTTGGATCAATGTAAATCTGTTAATAAAATCAGTGGCTTTACCTTCTCAAACCTTTTCTCGGCGAAATTTACTTGCCCACGAGAAAATACTGGGCATTGTAGTCAGAAAAAATCAAAAACTGTTAATGAATTTGAATTTACTGATTCAAGAAGCCCAAGGAGCAATTTGGCATACTAGAAATATTTTCCGAAAAACAAAGCGCTACTCCGATATTTGGGACGTGTTCATTAAGTCTCTTGGAAGAATTGCTAGAAATGCAAGTGCACTGTCAGATTTTAGCCTAGTACATAGGAAATTGGTGGGGGATTTTGGAATTTATAAAATTAATGATCATGTAATTCTAACCCTAAAAGATTTTTAAACAGTTTTATTATGATGTGAATGTGTCTCCCAAATTGTGAATACACACATATATATTGTTAATTGTTTATGCTTTGCAATTTGTTTCATTGTAGTAGATTTTGCATATATACCTGTTAAATATATTACATGAACATGTTAACTAGATAACTGCTTGCATAATAAAAGTATAGT
>JASAND010013869.1:0-41778 GCA_030248195.1 Trissonchulus latispiculum
CTCCCCCTAGCCCTAAACATTTTCAAACCCCTACCTAAATCTTTGAAAATTTTTAACCGAAAATTCGAATTTTTCGAAAAATTGATGAAAATAAGCGAAAAATTTCTAAAATTTGCTTAAATTATGCTCAAAATCATAGGTGTACCACCTGTTTAGGTTGGGGGGGGGAGTAGAAGGTCCAAATTTGGCTCGGGGGACCCCACCAAAATCCGAAATTTGGAGGAGGGGGACCCCCCCTAAACTGTACCCAAGTTTTTTTAGTTAAAAATGCTCCTTTTTCGAAGTACAGTACATAAAACGTGCTCAAAAGCTTCTGTCAATAGCAGTCGTATGCGAAAATAGGGCTTGAAAATTGACAAATTTGTGCTAAAATATGCCTAAATTAGGCCAGATTGTGGTTTATAATTGCGTATATTACCTTTTAATTGCTATAAATAACCATCTTTAGCTCTTTATATGTGATTTATAGCCATTTTTGCGAATTTTTTTCAAAAATTTTCAAAAATTGCAAAAAATTTTTTCAAAAATTTTGCATTTTTTGCTTGGTTTGGGACCCAGTTTTAGGGGGGGGGTTGAGCTCGGCTTGGGGGGGGGTAGTTGAGGCCGGGTAGGGGGGAGGGGGGTCTGGCCTCTCCGTGGAGGGTCTCACAGGGGGTACACTGTAGCCTGGTTCACCTATGCTCATCAAAATCACAAAAAATTGCTTAAAATTGAGAAAATTTGGGTTTTGGACGAAAAACCGATTTTTCGCCGACCCCCCCATTCGATAATTTTTCGTACTCCTCCCCCCAAATTGACTTTTGGCGACTCCCCCCTCCCCCTTTTTTCGCCAAACCCCCCTCCCAACTTTTTTCGAACCCCCTCCCCCACGTTTTTCGCCAGCCACACCTATTCCCCCAAACACCCCCCACCGATTTTTGGACCCAAAAAGTTAGCTAAAATTTAGTAGAAAATGGTCATTTTTTGAATTTTTTCGAAAATTTTGACATAAAATCGCTTTAAAACGGTGCAAAAACGCCTAAAACCATTGGTGTACCACCTGTTTGGGTTGGGGGGGAAGTAGAAGGTCCAAATTTGGCTCGGGGGACCCCACCAAAATCCGAAAATTGGGGGAGGGGGACCCCCCCCTAAACTGTACCCAAGTTTTTTTAGCTTAAAATGGTCCTTTTTCGATGTACAGTACATAAAACGTGCTCAAAAGCTTCTGTCAATAGCAGTCGTATGCGAAAATAGGGCTTGAAAATTGACAAATTTGTGCTAAAATATGCCTAAATTAGGCCAGATTGTGAATTATAATTGCGTATATTACCTTTTAATTGCTATAAATAACCATCTTTATAATCAGGCATACATCTTTATAATACAAATGGTTGTAGTATTGTAGCATTGTTGCTACCTATTGTGCAATAAAACTATTTCCCCTATTTAGTTATTTGAAATTACGGTCAATTGAGCTAAGAACTATATAGAAAGGTACTAAATGCTTGACCAAAAGACCTGAAAGCTGATTCTGTCTTCTGCTATAAACATATCTGGTTAAAATCTTCTTTTGAACTGTTTATATACTCCTCTGCTGCTCTAATAAATTAAGAATTAGATTAAGAATTAGATGTAAATTTTATTAAACGATTGACCTTTTCAAACATCAAAATTATATTATATATTTGTAAGAATAACTTAAGGTGGTGATTCCCTTTGGGCACATAGTGTTGGTTGGCGGCGCAAATCAAGATGAAATTTAACGAAACTTTCCGAAATACGTTCTTTTAGCGTTCTAACACCCTCCTCGCAATCCCGATTCAAAAGTTCGACGTCTCCGTTTAGGGTAGTTTTCGCCGATTTTTGACAGTTAGGCAGTCGCTGCACGGTCAGGGCGATTTTTCCCAATTTCTGAAAGTTTGGCAGCAGCTATACAGTTATGACTACATTCATTCGAAAGATCTCGTTGTGTTTTATATTTTTGCTTTTTAAAGCAACGTTCTAGCTTTTCTCTAATGTCAGATATAGCCGATTTTCTTGTTTTGGCGTCTAAAACTTGTCATTTTTGCAGAAATCAAATAATCCATCATTTCTTGAACTATGCAAGGCGTAAAATCAAACTAAAGGTTGAAGATCTTAAAGGGGCAAATTATTTGACGCATGATCGTCTTCCAACAGCTATCCTGTAGGCTGCTATTATAAAAACGTCGTTTTTGCAAAAACACGACCAATTTTTTCAGAAGATTTTCACCATGCAAGCTGGAGAGCTGCTACTTAGCAGATATGTTCAGCACATACAGCACCCAGGGACGATTTTTAGTTGCCCCGATTACTGCTTCCTAGCTAAAGTAATCGCTTGACAAATTTGGAAAAAGTAGGCAAAATACAGGTTACGGACACATTTCAGCTTATTTCTCCATAACGAAAAGCGATTTGACAATAAATAAAAAATCGTACCCAGCGATTTGATGGAGGTATCGAATGATATAACCGATGTCTCGCGAAAAAATTTACTTGAGTCTGCAAAAAATCTGGAAAATTATACTTCTTCTAAAACGTGTTAAAAATATTTTAGAAAAGCAGCATTAGTTTCATGGTATGCATTAAAAAGAGAATATGTCAAGCTGCATTTTGATATAAAAATGGCTTCTTAACTCCAAGTAATAAATGAGTAATAATGGTGCAAACTTTATGTGATCAAAGGGAATCACCACCTTAAAACGGTGAATGAACAGTCGTAGCTGAAAGCAATTCTTCGCATAAAAAAGATTAAGCATAAAAACTTAGGCCGGCATTCGTGTAGGCATTAACTTAGGCAGTCAATTTCTGTTCCTTTTACACTTTCAGTCAGCAACCCAACCCGTCCAACTTCTTCAGTTTTGTCAGCACCAGTTTTTTATTAGCGAAGATCAACCAAATCTTGAAGTATATATCACACTATGCAAAACCAACTCTCGTACTCTTGGTAGGATTTAATCAGTGACCAATAACTGAATTCAATTTGCCGCGGGAGCCGCGAAAGGGATGCATTGGGGCCTGCCAAAAATTACACTAGAGATTCCATATTTCTTGATATCTATTTTCAGTCAATCTAATATATCATACTTTCCTTTATTACAGAAAATGAGCTTGGCGTGACAGCAGCTTACTTGATATTGGCAAGCCATATTAACGCACTAAAATGATTATTCTTCGCACTACTTCGTTTTAAACCTGAAATTTACTTTTCTCATTAATCTTCGTATAATCTCCTGACAGTAATTGCAATCCAGAATATAATTGATTCATATTTGTCAGTTTCACAAGCTTTGAGAATTTTGCTTTTGGATCTATATTAGGACAGGCATTCTTTAAATCAGTAGTCACTGGATTTCAATGCGATTAAACTATCTTCTTGTGCGAAGGGATAAAGTAAACTCGATGCCGTCAACTGGCACTGTGTAAAGCTACCGAAATGTCTTCGCATATTTCTTGAAACATCGGCAAAGAAATTAGTTAATTAAGCTTAAACTTAAATTTGAAGGAGGCGGTGAAATCCCTGCTCCATCAGAAAATCTTTGTGGGCTCTATATGGCCCATTGATTGACTGGTGGAATCTGTGATCTACAACAAGACATAAAGTTTTTTAGTTGTATACCCTTATCCTTATGCACTCTTGACTTTATGGAAAGGGGTGAAAATAACTCAACAACGAATATTTACCTTAACATTACTAATGAAATAATCAATACGATGAAGCAGGCATATGATCTATACTTCATAACTGGACCGTCAGCCTGCATGACAAATGCTATTCTAATACTGTTGATTGCCATAAAGCCAGATTATAGAAAGGCATATCTACTGCATTTCACCCTTGCTGTAGCTGATTTTCTTTTGGGCTGCGCAGCTATTCATATTATAATTTATCGCTATCAACTTAAGGAAGCATGGCACAGCGGGATTTCTGTAATTCAATGCATATGACACACGTGGCTGCTTATATTCTCTGTAATGCTGCAAACGATTTGTTATGTCTCTACAGCGTTGGCTGGCAATCAGAAAGGCTACCTGGTATCAAATTAATTGGACTTACTCATTTAGTGTTAAACTCGCAATACTTGGCTATATTTCTAGCCTATCGTACGTGGGCTTATTATTCTTGATAAATTTCAATAGACTTCAAGAACGTGTTCATCCGGCATGCTTATCAAATTTAACATGGGGTGATTCGTATTCCCTGTTTATCACATTCTCGTCGTTTGTAAGTGCATTTGTTTGCGTAAGCTTGAACGTCGCAACATTTGTCCAATTTATGAAACTCAAAAGGTCCTCTAACAAACAATCAAATTTTGACTATTCTGCAGAAATCAAAAAGTTTGCTAGTGTGTTCTTGGTCAGCATTACTACAGCGGTTGCTGTAATCATACCAGCGATAGTGGTGGGAATGTTCTATTGGAATCCAGCATTGTTGCAACATAATTACTTGTTAGTAATTAGATTCATACATTTATGGGACTTAAACTCGAGCATTAACATATTCATTTATTTCATTTGTCTAAAAGAGTTTCACAACTTATTACGTGTTCTACTTTGCAATTGTCTAACCGTATCTGCTAATGCTGTTACCGATGTTACAGAAAATGCAAAGCATTAAATTGATAGTGAACAACATTGATCTGCGTTGACGTACGAACAATGATGACTAAATTTGCGTGCGTTTCACTATAATAAGCCATTTTTCGCAAATGTAGTCGGTATACGAGCTGATTTGTTCAGCTGGTGTGTTGGGCTAATCATTTGGCAGGTTCTGATTGTGACAGACAAGTACTGTCGCACCCTGAGTACCACGTAATCGATTGCAAAACGACCAGTCAGTTAGACAAAACCAAGAGTACACAATACATAAGAGTATGACAGCAGGCATACTCTATGTACTATCAGCTTGTTACATCCTCTGCACGCTATCACGCTATCGGCCTACCCCCCCCCCCCATAAATTGTCAAAGAAATTCGCCCGCTATGTTTGCACGCAACAGACGCACGTTGAGCCAACTGGCTAGTTGTGTTTTCGAGCTTTAGCGTGCAAGCATGGCGCTAGAAGGGGAAGTGGCCCAAATATGGGCAAATCCGATTTAACCACATAGAGATAGCATGAAAAAGTTGCCTAATATGGGCACCGTGGTTCCTAATATGGGCCAAGTGGCCCAAATATGGGCACACGCTTTATCATAGCGGCAAGATCAAAGGAAATCAGATAAAACGTTAAAACTGACGATTTCAAGTGAAAAATTACATGTTTTGTTGTTGTCACTGTCTAGTAACTGATAATTAACAATTATACTTCTTGCTAACTAATAATCATTGACTATTAATCACTATGATCCATTTACTCTTAATAACTAATAACTATTAACTATTAATAACTGCTATTAACTATTAACTAGTGATTATATAAATAATTAATGACTTTAATCAATTAATAAATGATGACTATTAATTATTCGAAGCTTTTTAAAAGCAATTCTGTAATTAAAATGTGTTATGAGGTGTTCTTGTGAATCTTGTACAAAAAGTCAGTTTTCTCACAAAATTACTGTAAAATCCTCGTTAACTTAAATATTAATCACTATCGTGTATAAAAGTTTCAAGATAAAGGTTTACAATTTCTGTAATTACAAAGTCGTTATTTGCATGTAAAAGGCCTATGTTTTACATGTAAAATGCCCATTGCCCCATATTTGGGCACCAGTACATTTTGGCCTGCCCATATTAGGGCTCAAAATGAAAAATGGCACCAAAAATAGTTGTCCTGCATAAAATTTTTTACAGAAAAGACATAAAGCTTTGATTTTTTTGCGAGTACAATCTACGAAGAATTATCTATAGATTGATATTAATTTTTCCAGGATTGGCCGAACTGAAGCCGAGAATCCTTCACATGAAAAATTTGGTGTATAGAGGCAAAAGTTTGCTTTTCGAAAATTCAAAAATGACAGTAATTAGAAAATAAATACTAATTAATTATAGAAAGCAAAGCTTGTGTTGCAATTTGGCAGGTACATTGTTATTTTAGAATAGAAGAAATTGCTAAAATTTTGTTTCCGAATTTGAAAGGAAACATGCACTGTACCTATCCGAAGTTGGAGTTGCCCATATTCGGCCCTTGCCCATATTCGGGCCACTTCCCCAATTTGCTTTGATAAGGGGGTCTGATTTAAGGGGGGTGTAAGCCGATAGCGTGCAGAGGATGTAGCGAGCTTATAATACCAAGAGTACATAATACATATTATTATGTACTATGTACTCTTGATAATGCATAGCGTATAACGCTTGTCATACTCTTATGTATTATGTACTCTTGACAAAACTGAAATCTAATTAACTCTAAACTAACCAGAATTTCGCCAGAGGCGCACTATCAAATCAAGTGAAGGTTTTTGCCACATGCTGACTTTAGTTAAATTACTATACTTAGCCATATATTAGTAAAATGTTGCTCCTACCTGACTGGGATTATTTCCAATTTGCTTTTCTGTTGATGCAATGGAAAAAGGCCTTAACTAGTAGTCGTGCAACCGAATGTTTAACGCCTTTGACTAAAGATACATAAGTCCGAGGTTCGACTTCCATCTTAGCTATAATGAAGTTGTATTGTTTCTTGACAAAGAGAGTCAGGCCACTGTTCGTCGATCGAATAAAGCGTTAAATTTGTGGGCCTATGTGCTGCCTTGCTATGGTAGCGCAAACTAAAAAAAATCAGCATTGCGATAAGAGTAGGGAGCGGAGTTCAGTGCGTAGTTCTGTTCACATAGTATTTCATTGAGTTTGTTTCTTGTTTGAAATGGATCTTTTAGGACTGTAGAAATAGCAAAACTTTTTAAACTTCAATTTTGTTGATCATTATTCTTGCCGCATTGAAACCAAAATTCAATCATGTGCAAAAGAAAATCATTAAACTAATAGTGAAAGCTACTTGGTACTCTCGGTTTTACTCTGTTCATTTTAAAATCTATAGTTTTGTTTTTATAACCAATATTCCGTTCGTAAGTCAAAACTAAAAGAACGCCATGCATGCTTCTGGAGGTATACGATACCGACGCCATCGACAAAGTGTGGAAACGTTTTATAGGCTAAGTGTATTAACACAATGTATCTATAGTCTAGCAAACTTAAACTGGACCAAAAGAGTGAATTTTGTGGGAAGTTTATTACTCAAGTTAGATATATGACAATGTATATATTTTCTGAAAGCTCAGAAATCAGAGATATCAGAAATCTTAAAAAATCTTAGAATTTTAAAATTTAAAATTTCATGAAATTTAAAAACTGTAGGAAAAGAAATAATAAGCGAAAAGTAGTCGAGTTTGATATCAAATTAAAGATCTCGTTGAGGAGAATACGAAAATGTATAAATCTAGTGGATTTGGGGAGGCACCACAGGTGGACCATTGTGGGGGAAGGGGGAAAATTTCCCCCCCTCCTTGGCGAAGTCGTCCATAAGGGGTCGCAAAATTGCTCCCACAAGGGGTAAGAAACGTGGCCACAACGGGTAAGAAAATTGCCAAAAAAGGTTTTACAACCAAAATTTCCAAAAGTTTTCCGGCCTCGCCGGAAATTTTCGCTTAAAATCACTATTTCTGACGAGAAAACGTCCGAAAACGCGTTTTCGCTAAAAAAGCTGTTTTTGTTAAAAAATAGCAAAAATCGATTAAAAATCGCTTTCGAAAGTACCCCTAAGAAAAATCGCTCTCACAAGGGGTACTCAATTTTGCTTCCACAAGGGTCAGTGAAATTTGACCTCCCGTTCAGGTATGGGCGGCACGTGGTTCCAGCGGGCCCATATCCCGAAAAATAAAAGTTGCTCCGATCGCTAAAAACTTGGGCTCATCTGAAAGCTCTCATCACGGTGAGTGAAGGTTATAATTGGGTCATAGCTCAAAAATGCTGTTTGCGAAAGTTATCCCTCTTTAAAACCCAAAAATGGGTAGTTTTAACACTTTTGGAGGGTTTAATATAGGCTAGCGAAAGCTGTGAGCTGAATCAAGTCAAGACATTGGCCTACATTTTGCATCTCATCATCATACACAAGTTTGGAAAATTTTAGCTTTGGATGTTCAAGTGTGCGTAAGATAAGCTAATTTAAACAAACTTCAAAGGAGCTGACACGGCGGTACTTTTTACTTCGGATTCACTCTGAATCGTAGACTGGTTCACCTTCGGCCGGACTGAACGGGTGAAGCTGGAGTGGGGTAGAAGAATCAAAACTGGGACTTTCAGACTTAAAGTTTCAGTGGATTATTCAATATCTACAGCTGAAGCTGAATAAGGCGCGGGTGGGTCAATTGAAGACAACAACTAAATTTAGTGCTAACCGTAGCAAGACGTTACATTAATTCTAACAAAGAACATTATAGTTAGGTAAGCCTAATTCGTGGAAAGACAACGAGGATAGGACTTTTAAAAGGTCAAAGTTTTAAGTTTTAAGGTTAAAAGATTATGATTTCTTGTTCGCTTTCTTACCTCTGTTGATCAACCTGATCAGCAGATCAACAACAACACATCAAATCTCTTTTTCTGTAGAGCATTTCCATAAAGATCCGTGAGGACCACCATAGTTTGGACAATCGTCGCTGCACTGTTCTCCGTGACCTTTCTTTTTCGCCTTGTGTGTGTGCCTAGATCTCGTAGAATTCTGCTAAGAAACTCGATTTACTGCAAACACTTTACCTGATTAGACTTCGCTTTGGTGACTGAATATTCATATCTACTAATATATCTGGCGTGCCCAGACGTAGCTCTTTTTTGAGGATCATCTTTTTCTATTAGCAGCCGTTGACGAATCCATCTTGAGGCTGTCTATTCCATGGTCTGGTCTCCTATCATTTCATCGGCAAGACTGTCGAATTTACATTCGTGCTCCAGTCTCCATTAACAAAATCATACCTGACTATATCCTATTCGAGACGGAACCTATTTTGGCATTCATCACTTCTTAAGAAGGTTTCTTGGGGGAAAAGCCAGCGCACTTGTATGTAAGCCCACCAGTTGATCTGAAAGCTCCAACCTTGCATCCCATTTCGAGGATATCACTAGACCAGCTACGAACTGTCTTGGTGGTTTCAAGAGGATTACTTTTCACGTCGAAACATGGAAGCAAATTCACGTAGACCACTCCATCTCTGTGTGCAAAATTCAAATTTTCGAATGTCTCGCTTAACTTGTTCAAGCTACAGCTTGCACCGTCTCAAGCACCGCTCGCGCCAATGTTGAAACTCAATTGCAGAATAGTAGTAACACGCTACATTAGTTCTAACAGTAGAGCATTACAGTTATACCGAATTCATGGAACGTATCACAATGATTAAAAGTAAACAGTTACTTTTACTAAAAATATGCAAGGATAAAACCGAGTAACGTTTTGTAACCCATGCCCAACTGACCCACCCCTAAAGACAACCCATGAGATAGTTTCATGAGGATTGCCTTCTGCGTCAAAATATGGTAGCAAGTTAACTCCATCTTTTTAATAAATTCACATCATTAATGATTAATCAGACGTTAACGACTCAAGGCCTGAGCACAACCCTATATTGCTGTCATCGCAAACCTTATTTTTCAAATTTTTCGACAATACATCACCGTATTTAATCCAGTCATCTGTTTCCCGCAATAGTATAATTTTCCATGACCTAGCTTTGGTTATACAATGACTTCAGTACTTTCAACAGTTCTTTGATTGTTTCCGTCGTGAGGCAGCCTTTGGTGTATGAGTGACAAAAAGATCGTGCCCCGTAGGGCCAAGAATACCCAACAGTTGCCGCTATTGCTGACAACAGGACTGGTTTTAGGATGGATCCGGTGGTTTCGCCACAACTGCGGGTAAATCGTGAATTTTTCACCCCTTTCAGGTAAAGTGCGCCAACGGAATCAGCCTAACACCAACAAGTTCGCCTGTTGTAATTTTCTAAAACATTAACAGATATACATGACAACAACATTTGCACCTATATGTAATGTAGTAGAGTATGTCCAAAGTCAAGAAGTGTCCATTTTTGGGTCTTCCACTCAGATTTCCATCGTTTTCAAATCATTAGAGTCCAAGCAGGATATTGTAACGACTTTTTAAAATTTAAGACGGATCTCTTACGATTATTGAGCAATTTCACCCTCAAGTAGTGATGGAAGGTAGAGTTAAGTGGAGCCAGAATATAGTTAAAATTATTTCTTTCATGAAAAGGATCCAATTAATTTTAAATCTGCTCTGCCCTTTCTTGAAAAGGCCCAAAGAGATAAACCGTGGGGCTAAATGACAGAAAACTAATGCACAGAAAAGCCCGCAAATGCTGTTCCGTATAAAAAAGGCACTAGATGGCAATAGATAGTGGCCAAAGATTGTATTTTCAGGCATATTTTCCATGGAATAACGCAAAGTTCTCTCAACAAGCCTGGAGCTCTGCAAACTATGCACATTTTAATGTTAAAAGCACTACGAGATCAAGTTATGGAAGCTTGCCCTAGTTTGTTCTAAAATTTGGGGACAGGAGGGAAGCCGGAAATCACGTGAGGTTGTAGAATCGTGGAGTAAGAACGGTTTGGGGGAGGAGAAAAACCTCTTTATCCAACCTGTAAAAAAGCAATCTACAGCTTACCCTGCTGACCACCAAATCTGCAAAGACAAGACGCCTAGCTTTATGAATAAAGTTATAGTTTAAGGATCCCATAAAATCCAAACAAAGCGTAGATAACTGGGATGTTTAATTTACTACAGTAATCTTACATTGCAAAGAGCCAGCTTAGCCAATAACTCTCTTTGCAATAATGGCACACAAGCTTTATTCAGCAAAGTTCTATCCACATAGCAGCATGTGCATACCTGCAGTAACCACTCAACTCTAAGGATCACATCACGCTAGTTGAGTTAGAATATAGTTAAAATTATCTCTTTCATGAAAAGGATCCAATTAATTTTAACTCTGCTCTGCCCTTTCTTGAAAAGGCCCAAAGAGATAAACCGTGGGGCTAAATGAAAGAAAACGAATGCACAGAAAAGCCCGTAAATGGCTGTTCCGTATTAAAAAGGTACTAGATGGCAATAGGTAGTGGTCAAAGTTGGTATTTTCAGGTATATTTTCCATGGAATAACGCAAAGTTCTCTCAACAAGCCTGGAGCTATGCAAAAAATGCACAATGTAAAAAGCCCGATGAGGTCAAGTTATGAAAGCTTGCCCTAGGAAGGCGGAAATCTGGTGAGGTTGTGGAATCGTGTAGTAAGGACGGTTAGGGGAAGGAGAAAAACCTCTTTATCCAACCTGTAAAAAAGCACCCTACCGCCTACCCTGGCCACCAAATATGCAAAGACAAATCGCCTTGCCTTTATGGATAAAGTTATAGTTTAAGGATCCCATAAAATCCAAACAAAGCGTAGATAACTGGGACTGGGACTGGAAAAGAACCAGCTTAGCCAATAACTCTCTTTGCAATAAAGGCATGCAAGCTTTATTCAGCAAAGTTCTAACCACATAGTAGCGTGTACATAGTGCAGTAATCACTCAACTCTAAGGATCAGATCACACTTGAAAAGCGATCTAACTTATTCGTATGTCACGTTAAGCTCGACAGCGAGTGCAGAAGGTTTCCGGAAAGTTGGTGATTAATCAAATCTTTCGATTATAAGAAATATTTCGAAATATTACGATTTGACATTCAAGACATTTTGTCTTAAAGAATTTAAACGTTCGAGACATTTTGAAAATCTTATGAGACATAATATATAAAATATTTCGACACATTTGAGAATATTTCGCAACTTACAAAAATGTTTCTAGTCATAATGTAAAATGTCTCAAAAGATAGATTCTCAAAATAGAAAACGTCTTGATGGAGAATGTCTTGATAGAAATTTCTGAGAAGATGAAAAGTTACCCGAGAGATAAACTGAAATAAAAAAGTGTTCTCGAAGTTGAGAATTGTTTCAAACGGTGGAAATTTACTCGAAAGAGGAATCTACCCCCATAAGTGTGTTGGTTGGGCAGGTGTAATTGGGGGGAGGTTTGGGAGCCCCCCCAAAGGTGTAACGAAGACTTCGGGTTGGGGAGTCTCCCCCCCAACTTTTTCTGGGGCATTTTCAGCCGCATTTTCAGCCGTTCCCAATGCCAAGCTACCTGGTACTCTTGGTTTATACTCTACTGATTTCAAAATCTATAGTTTTGTATTATTAACCAATACTCCTTTCCAAGTCAAAATTTAAAAAAAAACCCCATGGATGCTTGTAGAGGTACGATACCGACGCCATCGCCACTATCTTGAAAACTTTTATCGGCTAAGTTTAACACAATGCATCTAAGTATGCGAAACCTTCCACGCTTTCTTAATGAGTCGCTACGCTGACTTGGTTTACGCTGAGTTACGCCAGGCACATATTTTGGATAAAACCGATTTCAGCACCGTTTATTAATTCACAGAGTTTTCGAAACCTCATTTATGTTTTAATACATGCTACCTTTCTTCTCAATGATATTTATATAATAAATTCGGGCTCTTCCGGCCGTTCGGGCTCCGTGGGCTGCTCGGGCCGTGAAGCGGGCCTTGGGCTTCGGGCAGGGCTCGGCCCGAGAAGTTTTTATCTGCACAACCCTCATTATGATTATTCTTAAATGGCTACGTTTTACAGATTTATGTGCAGACTCTAATGACTCCTATGGCATGTCTGACACATGTATTGGTGCCTGTTGCATTACGTTAAATAGTATTTATTTGCTACTGAACTATTGAATTATTAGATTTTAGGTTAGTATGAATGGGAAAAATTTTGTGGGTGAATTTAAGTAAGAAATAGTGGGGGGGGGTGGGGAAAGAGGAGGATGCCAGTTATTAAAACAGAGAGCTGCAACTTCTACATAAATGCCTTTAATGTTCTCTGTAAGTTATAAACTGCTGTCTTTCTGTCAAACAATTTCCGATTTATCAGTGCACTTCGATTGGTTGCTCATTTTCTGGCGATTCGAATTCACGATGGACTGGTTCGCCTTTGACTGGACAGTGCAGGGTGAAGCTGGAGTGGGGTAGGAGAATCAAAAAGGGGACTTTCAGTGGATTCTTTGAGATCTATAGATTAAATTAATAAGGCGCGGCTGAAAAAAAGTTTAGACAACAACTAAATTTAATCCTAACTTTAGCAGTTCTAACAATAGAACACTACAGTTATACCTAAATCGTGGGACGTATCCCACCCAAGGATACATTCCCCTCTTCATACAAAAAGCATAGAAATATAGGACCTTTAAAGGGTAAAAGTTTTGAATTTTAAGTTTGATTGATTAGGATTTCTGCTTGCCATCTTCGCTTGTCCGCCTGCAGATCAACCTAAAATGCAGACCAACCAACACCAACACATAGGCGGCAAATATCTTTCTTTGTGGAGCATTTCCATGAAGATCACCCCAGCATTGGCACTCGTCAGCTGTCCTCCATGACCTTTCTTTTTCGTCTTGTGCTCCCACGATCTCCTGGAATTCTGCTGAAAAACTCTATTTATTGCAGACTCTTTACCTGATGCTGACTCCTTAGACTTCTCTTCGGCGACCGAAGATTCAGTCTGGCGTGTCAGACTTCGCGCTTTTTGAGGTCAGATCTTTTTCGATTAGCAGCCGTTGACGAATCCAATTGGAGGCTGTTTTTCCACGATCGGGTCACTTCATCGTCAAGATCGTCGGATTCACACCGAGAACCAGTTTCCAGTAACAAAATCATTCCTACCTTATTCCTGTTCGAGTCGGGACGATTTTAACAATCATTACTACTCAAGGAGGTTTCTTGGGGATACAGCCCGTGTGCTTGTATCTAATTCCACCAGTTGTATGAAGGTCTAATCTTTCTCCTATCCCGTTTTCAAGTTCAGGATATTCAGGTATCAGATATCAGGTATCGGTATTCAGATATCAGAGGTCGTTAGGATTGTCGTTGTATGCAGAATGCCAAGGACCTTCTGAATAAAATGTCTTCATGAAATGGAGGATTAAGAATGTCCAACGTTTTCGAAATTGAGTCGTTGCAGTTCTGAGTAGAAAAGATGTAGTTAGTTACTTCAATACATATCGTAAGCTTTTAAAAATTGGTTCGCATCTCTTAATGGTTTTGCAGCAAATTTAACTTTTTATGTTTTCACTCACTTTAAGTTTATTCATGTTTTTGGGAAGACGTCTCTAGTAAACTGACAGCGGCATCAGGAAATCTGAAAATCTGTGAATTTGCGCCAAATTTTATCGACGATTTTATATAGAAAACCTTTTTGCCCCTAAAGTAAATGATTACCCCAACGTTTGGCTACCCCCCCCCCCCCCCGGCATCCCCCAACGATTTTTGGACCCAAAAAGTCAGCTAAATTTGGTCAAAAAATGATCATTTTTTGAAAATTTTTTCTAACATTTTGACCTAAAATCGCTTTAAAACGCCAAAAACGTTAAAAACAAGCCTTATTTTGATGAGAAAAGGGCTAAATTACAGAAAATTTTGCATTTTTTTGGCCATTTTTCGAAATGTCTGAGGTCCGAATTCTGGGGGGGGCTGGGTATCCCCATCACATTTCGGAGGTCGGCCAAGATTTACCCCCCCTCCCAGACCCAAAGTTCCAGGGAAACTATGATTCTGACTCCCCTTTAACCCCAAATATTGCCAAATTTAATATATACCATTGTTAGGCTAAATTTATAAAAATGTTTCCGGCTTCGCCGGATTTTTAACTAAATTTTCACTATTTTAGCCTAAAAACCACTATTAGTCATTTTTTAGCGATTTTTAGCAGTTTTTACACGAAACCACAATAATTCAAAAATTTTTCCAAAAATATGCCCCCCTCATTAATGGGGGAGGGGCCATGAAGCCACCCCCATAAAAAATAAGGGATATATTAGCCAGAAACCTACCTCAGGGGATTTTGAGGACGCAGACTCCAAATCTTTGGTCTGTTTTAGCATCATGCCCTTATAAATACACCCGCTCACTATTTTATATATGCAATTTTCAAAAAATTGTTATATATAAAATTAGAAAATATTTTTAAGTTCTGAAATGGTAAAATTTTATTTATTTTTTGAGACTCGACGCGACGCCTCCCCATTCGTTCCCCCCACTCGCTATAAGGTGCCCAGCATAGTTTCCCTGGAACTTTGGGTCTGGGGGGGGGTAAATTTTGGCTGACCTCCAAAATGTGATGGGGGGTACCCCCCCCCAGAATTCGGACCTCAGAAATTTCGAAAAATGGCCAAAAAATGCAAAATTTTCTGTAATTTAGCCCTTTTTTCATCAAAATAAGGCTTGTTCTTAACGTTTTAGGTGTTTTTGCACCGTTTTAAAGCAATTTTAGGTCAAAATTTTAGAAAAATTTTTCAAAAAATGACCATTTTTCGACCAAATTTAGCTAACTTTTTGGGTACAAAAATCGTTGGGGGGGTTCGGGGGGGGGTAGCCAAAAGTTGGGGGAGGGTAAGTCCAAAAATCTGGGGGGGGTAAATTTGGTCAAAAATTTTGGGGGGGGGATAACCCCCCCACCCCCCCCCCCCCCCCCCAAAGGAAACTATGGTGCCCAGAGAGGCCAAATTTTAAAGATTTTTGGTACAAATTTTCAAAAATTCTCCGGCCTCGCCGAAATTTTTTGTCTCCAATCTTATATTTTTATTTTTAGCATTTTTAGCCCATTTTGCCCCCCCACTTTATATGCATAGTTTCCCTGGAACTTTGGGTCTGGGGGGGGGGTAAATCTTGGAAGGTTGGTGGTCGACCCAGGAAATGTGATGGGGGGGTACCCCCCCCCCAGAATTCGGACCTCAGAAATTTCGAAAAATGGGCAAAAAATGCAATATTTTCTGTAATTTTGCCCTTTTTTCTTCAAAACAAGGCCTGTTTTCAACGGTTTAGGCGTTTTTGCACCGTTTCAAAGTGATTTTAAGTCAAAATTTTAGAAAATTTTTTAAAAAATTATATACCATTTTTTGGCCAAATTTAGCTAACTTTTTGGGTCAAAAAATCGCTGGGGGGGGGGGGGGGTTCGGGGGGGTAGCCGAACACACGAAGCCCAATTTTAGATAACAATTGGAAAAGTTTTTCTAATTGTTTTCCAAAAAGTTTTTTATAAGTTTACTGAATATTTTAAAATTGTTTTCTAAACGTTTCCAATTGTTTTCTAATTGATTTCTGTTACTTTTTTTTCTAACGGTTGGCCCAGTTTCTAATTGTTTTCTGGAAATTTTCAGGCTGATTTCTAAAAAGTTTCTTGATTTTTTCTTGAAATTTGGCATTTTCTGGGCTCCTTATGGGGAGTGGGGAAGGGAAAGCCCAAAAATTTGAAGGTGGAAGAGGTCTGGTGACGCCGGGAAACAAGAGGTGGGGGGGAGGCGCCCACCCCACGCCCGCCACTAATAAACAGACGCCAGCCAACTGTCTGAAACAAATAATGGCAATAACCAAACATTTCTTGTCTTTTCACCTAAAAATCGGGGACGGGTCCCAGAATGCAAAAGAGCACTAAATTAATCTTTTTCTTTATTTTCAATACAGAATGAAGACTGGAGGGTTAAATTTACACAAAGCTATACAGTATACGTATATATATTTACCAGGGGCCCGTTGCATAAAAGGTATTACTAATAAATTATTAGTGATTAGTTGATTAGTGTAGCAGTTTGATTGAAAATAGCTAACGTTGTGGCAGAGCCTGTGGGATATTCTATATGTCGTTTTGTAGCTTTTGAAATGCTCTAACGAACTATAATATTCTAAGCCGGTGTAAAATTAAAATTTGGACTAAGCCAAAGGATTAACCTTCAAAAATCGCGTTTTCTCTGATATTTGTGATCAAAACTATTGACTTGGAGAAAATTATAGAAAGTTTTGCTTATTTTTGAATTAATCACTTCATTATCTACAAAATAATACCGAAAACACCAAAATTTGTTGGTTCAATTAATAGCGTTGCTCATTAATACTGCTGCACTAATCAACTAATCACTAATAATTTATTAATAATACCTTTTATGCAACGGGCCCCAAACGAGCTGAAATTCTGAATTCAGAACACGAATCTGAAGTCAGTTTTTCGATTCAGCTTTTCGTGAGCTCAGTATGAGCTTACATCGTAAGCTTACAAGTTTAGCTTATTCTGAGCTAATGAAAAGCTGAGTCGAAAAACTAACTTCAGATTCGTGTTCTGCGACCCTGAAAACCCCTGAATATAATATATAAATTATTAGTGATTAGTTGATTAGTGTAGCAGTTTGGTTTTAAATAGCTGAAGTTGTGGAAGAGCCTGAGGGATATTTTATATGTCGTTTTGTAGCTGTTGAGATGCTCTAACGAACTATATACTCTAACTTGGTGTAAAATTAAAATTTGAACTAAGCCAAATGAATAACCTTCAAAAATCGTGATTTTTCTGATATTTGTGATCAAAACTATGGAGTTGGAGAAAATTACAGAAAGTTTTAGTCATTTTTAATTAGCCATTTCATTATCTACAAAATAATACCAAAAACGCCAAAATTTATTGGCTCAATTAATAGCTTTGCTCATTAATGCGGCTCCACTAATCAACCAATCACTAATAATTTATTAGTAATACCTTTTATGCAACGGGCCCCAGCTCCCTAAAGAATTTTTGCTAAGCTTAAACAGCACCTATATAGCGCAGCGGGAAAAAACCCAAACCGATATGCGGGAAAAAACCCATCGCCAGTGTGAGTCACCCATATGAGCTAGATCGGATTTTAATAGCCTATCTTAAAGAGCGTCCAAAACTACCCTGGAGGGTGTATATATTATTGTAGCTCCCACTGCTTCTCAGCAAATTTTTTGGGACTTTGAAAATTTTGGAATTTTTGGTCCCAACATGGGGGTCAGGCAGGGTCACCTTGGGGGGTCACCCTGAACTACTGGAAAGACTTAGCCCAAAACGGATTACAGTTTCACAGAGGATATGTCTCGAACTTCACGATGGTGTATTCAATTTGGCTCTAGTGCCTGTGGTGCGACCTGGGGGTGACCTAGACTCGGCGGGAAAAAAACCCATGTGCGGGAAAAAACCCAAATTTCAAAATGAAATTTTTTTCTAACCATTAGTAGCAAAGGAAAAATTCATGCATTTCTTAGCTCAGTAGAGCCTCCTGATTAATTTGGTATAGAGTTTACCTAGGTTAGACCTTCCATGTGAGGTCCAGGTGGCCAAAATCTGAGATGGTGCCAGTTCAAGCCAAATTTTCAAATTTCGCCAAAAACCGCTAAATTTTTCACTAAAATAGGTCGGGTTTGGCTTTAAATGCAATAAAAACACGTTTTCTATGTGATAGGATGCTTAAACTGCAGAAATTAAGCAAATTTCAAAAATTTCCAAAATTTGCCTATGTTTACGTGTTAAACATACGAAATTTTGAAACGTCAATTTGACATGATTTTTTGCAAAAACATTGGTATTTTATGATTCAGCAGATGCACTAGAAATGACCCGCTGTTTCGAATGGTATAGTCAAAACCGTTCTGGCGTGCTTGCAGCAAAAAATTCGGCTGGGTTTTTTTTCCCGCCCATGGGTTTTTCCCGCATTGGGTTTTTCCCATCGGTTTGGTCGAAAATTTCTCGCCAACGGTAAGCGCTAGAGAGACGTTTTATTGCTCATTTTGAAGCTCTTCGCAAGGCCTCATGGTAGTTATCGTTAGATTTTCGATTTGTCGCTTAATAAAAAAATTACAGCCAAAATTCGAAAATTTGGGGTTTTTCCCGCCGCGCTATATATTACAGTCAGTTTTTTAGCAGTCTTTCAGCTGTTTTTACACAATAAGCGCAAAAGTTTGCTAACAACTGTTGAAAAATATGCCCCATTCACGTTTTTAAGTAAGTAAGCTCCCCATCGATAGGGAGGAAAGACTACTTTAAGCCCACGCCGCTCACCGCCTGCCCCAGATTCATGTTCTGAGATTTTAAAACAAGCCGTCTCTCCCCCAGAAAGGCACCCTCCCACGAAAAAAATTCCTGGAACAAACTAACTTCAGATTAATTTGTACTGCATTTATGGTTGTTTTAGGCTCAGCAGCTCTAGTCATTCCAGGTTAAACTGTAGTGGGTTCAGCTCTGACAAACGGACAGCCTCTCTCTGTCTTTCGAAACATCAATAGCTGCCCTGTCGTCTTTAACCTGATCTTTAATTGTAGTCTCTAAGGTTTCATTCAATTCTTTAAAGTATATATATATATACCTATAAAAACACTGATCCTTTGGTGACCCTTTTCATTGAACTTGATTGACGATAAGCTATTTCTGTTGTATTGTACTTGTGTTAATTTGTTTCGGTATACATAATTACGTATCTAATTAATTTTGATTTCGTCCATCGCCTGCAATGCCACCCCAGAGTCATAGTCAAAAGTCGTTGCATAGCGATGACACTGACAACTTGATGGAAGAAGAGGAATATCATGACGACGTGGGCTCGGTGTCGACGCACGATTCTGACGCAGCCCCGTTTAAGGCTGACATTGTGTGGCGCAATGTCGTCCTGTTTGTCATTCTGCACTTGGGCGCCCTCTATGGCATGTATATGCTGATGTTTGCCAAGGCAAAATTCTTTACCTATATCTGGGGTAGGTTTATGTTGTCTAATTATGTAGAGATGCATCGGGGCCGGGGCCGGGACCTCATCGTGGCGCCCCGGTCGGGGCCGGGGCCTGGAAATTGAGGGGTCAAAATCGAAAATTTCAAAATTATTCATTCTTGAAAGTTGAAATTTTGCAATATTTTCTGATATACAAACGTTACTATCGTTGTTTTCATTCAAATTGGTGGGAAAGCAAACGATTTGTAGCACTTTTTGACTTTCGAAATTTTCAAATTTTGGTCTAAAAATGTCAAACCAGTCGGGACTGGGGCCTGACCACCGGGGCCGGGGCCTGACTACCGGATGCATCCCTATTATTATGCACGGTTGTTTTTACATATATACGTAGTGTTTCTTTTTTCGATATGCCACTTTTGGGGGCGGGCACCCTTTTGTTACTCTCACTCAGTGCGACAATGCTGCTAATTAGGCCAAAATATTGAAGGTGGCAGAATCCGTCTGAACAATACGACAGGTTGTCAGTCATTCGACGGCTATCGCTGACACAGGGACGGATCCAGGGCGGGGGGGGGGCGAGGGTGAACCCCCCGTTGCGATTCGGCGGTAGGGAAAATTTGGAGTTAAATAGAAAAAAGGTCAAAAAATCAAAAGTTTCGCGCCCTTCGGCACGAGTTTTCTACTTTTTGACGGCAGATTTATTTTATATTGCTTTATGAAAAAACTTGAATTGCTATTTTTGCCTAAAAATGTGTAGAATTTTATAAAATTGTCTTGGTTCTTTTGTTTGAAAAGAAGTAAAGTTCTGAAGACCAATTTTATTGCAACGTCAAAAAATTCGTCAACTTCTGGGCCCCCGCCCCCCCCCCCCCCCCCGGTGAAAACCATTTTACCGTCACCAAATCCTGGATTTGCCACTGACTGACTGACAGTACAGGAGGGAAAAGGTTGTGCTGTTGAAAGCGAGTTTTGAAAGTGTATATACGCAAAAAACTGGGCTTATTCTAGTGGGGGGGGGGGGTGGGGGGGCCCCATAAACACCCTTCCCCCCCCCCAAAAATCGTTCCCCCCAAAATCGCCCCCCCCCAAAAGTGGGTGCCCCTTTTGGTACCAACTTTTGCCCTGAAAAAATCGCCCAGAAGGCCAAATTTTCAAAAATTCTCCGGCTTCGCCGGAGAATTTTAGTCGATTTTTGCCTATTTAAGCACTATTTTTGCACTAAAAACGAACTTTTTTGGCGATTACTATAAAAATAGCGGTATTTTTAGCATGTTTTTAAAAAATTTTGGAAAATGTTCGTCCCCCCCCAAGAATGACTCGCCCCCCGACGGCCCCCCCAAAGAGCCCCCCCCAAAGAAAAATTCCCTAGAATATGCCCAGAAAAAATGCGATTTCTCCTGTTTGTGATTTGATACGTATATATATATATATATGTAGTTTGTGTGACGTTTTTTATTTGTGTGTTGTTGTGGTTTGTTGTAGTTGTTGCATTGCACATCTTCGGTGGCCTTGGCATTACTGGCGGGGCGCATCGTCTTTGGTCTCATCGGACCTACAAGGCCACCTGGCCTCTTCGAGTGTTTCTGATCTTTTGCAATTCCATTGCTCTACAGGTACGTACGTACTTACATTAGAGATCTAGAGGATCCTGGGTTTTATGTCGTAGAGGGCAATTCTCCAAGGGTGAGAATTTTTTAAGGGTGGGGGAGGTACGCCCCAGAAATTGCAGAAATTTTTAGATTCTGTAAAAAATTTTGTTCTTTCAAGCTTTAACTCTTTTCATTTTGGAAGGTAAAAGAAATTTTTAGTAATAAATATTTATTTCAAAATAAAGATTTTCAGCGAACCTTCGAAGACGTTTTAGGCCTTTTCCTTATAAGAACAATGCTATCAAAAACAAGGAAATACTAAAATAAGAAGAAATAGAAAATAATAATAAATAGTGGAAAGCTTTTTAGTTTGATAGAACTGTGTCATGTAACTTTACGTCGAAACCCAAACGCAGAATTCGTTGCTGCGAAAAGTTGTAAGAACTTGTTCTAAAAATTGTACTACGTACGTTGTCCTAATGTCTATAATGATATTCTGGCTGTTTGGTTCCACACAATTTTTTTCAACTGGATCCTGTGGAACACTACTTTTTTCAAATTGCAAAAATTTGAAAAAAATTTTCCATAAATATGCCTCCCCATTTTGGGTGAGCCGTCCCCATGAAGCCCTCCTATAATTTTCGGCTAAACGTAAGCCAGAACTTTGTGCTGATTGCGTTTGATAAATTTGTCTATCGAATTTGAATTTCTGTCTATGCATGCAGCTGTATATATACGTATACGTATATTGTTGATTTTTGGTTGTTGTTTTTGACTTTGTCTTTCTAGAATGACGTCATAGAATGGTCCCGTGACCATCGTGTCCATCATCGATTTTCGGAAACGGACGCGGATCCGCACAACGCCAAACGCGGTCTCTTCTTCTCGCACATGGGCTGGTTGATGATGAAAAAGCATCCGGACGTTAAGAGGAAGGGCGCCAGCGTGGATATGAGCGATCTCTGGGCTGATCCGCTGCTTAGATTTCAGCGAAGGTACGTATATATATATATATATATATATATCATAGGGGTCGCGGCAGCGACCCCTATAATATGTGTCAAAAGTCCCTGGAGACACCGTAAAATAAGCTGCGCAGAGGCTGCGCAAAATCCTGCGCAGATTACATGCGCAAATTGTGGAGCACATCGAGTTTAGTATGTGTGCGAAGTTTCAGCCCCGTATCACTTTCCGTTAAAAAGTTGCGCCCCGGACCGGTTATGGCGGCGATGTTTTTTTTCCGGTTTCTCCTATTTAATGGTCGTATTGTCCTGACTTTCCGCCTCTTTCACGTAATCTGCAGCGAAGGCCGGACCTAAAGGGGTATAGGGTCTGGTAGTACCCCATGCGCCATTTAAGAATCGCTACTTTTTTTGCGCCGCAGGTGCGCCACAGCGCCGCAGCGGCGCCGCAAAGTCGGCTCAGAGCGAAAAGTGACCATTTTTGTGGTCGCTGCGCAGCTCGAACGTTAAGAGCTGGAGCCGATTTCTTTTTATATTCAGAAACTACATATATTGAACTAACTAAATAGCTAAGTCTCGTTTCTCTATCACTTCCCATGCGACCATAGTGGCCGGTCAAAAATGGTGAAAATTCGAAAAATGAAAAATCGAAATTTCTCGCTGTGTGTGTATTCAACTTAGAAAGCTCAATTCTTTCATACAAAGGTTTTCTGGCACGGCGAATTGATTCCCGTAAGCAGTTTTGCCGTCGGACCCACCCATATTGCTGGGCTGGTTCCACTTTGCTGTCGGGAGGGTCAAGTCGGTACTGACTTCCAAGAACACCGTATAGGACTGTGCATAGCCTCTCAAAACTTTGTCCATAGGGGTTTTCTGGTGCGCCCAGCTCATTTCCGGTGTCCGTTTTGCCGTCCGACCCACCCATTTTGCTGGGCTGGTTCCACTTTGCTGTCGGGAGGGTCAAGTCGGTACCGACTTACAAGAACACCATATAGGACTGTGCATGGCCTCTCAAAACTTTGTCTATAGAAGTTTTCTGGTGCGCCCAGCTCATTCCCGGAGTCCATTTTGCTGGACTGGCTCCACTTTGTCGTTTGAAGGGTAAATCGGGTAGGGGGTCAAGTGGTCAAAAATAAAATTTTTCAAAAGTGGTCAAATTTGGTACCAAATGAAAGCCCGCATCGAACTGAGCAGCTTTTGTCATAGAAGTGCGTACCTAAAGTGGCTGTAGAGGGCTGTGGTGGGGTGGGGTGGGGGCTTAGGCGATTTTGGGTCAAAAATAAAATTTTTCAAAAGTGGTCAAATTTGGTACCAAATGAAAGCCCTGAGCGAGCTGAGCAACTTTTGTCATAGAACTGCATGCTCAAAGTGGCTGTAGAGTGCTGTGGTGGGGTGGGGTGGGGACTGCGATTTTCGGTCAAAAATGAAATTTTTCAAAAGTGGTCAAATTAGGTACCAAATGAAAGCCCGCATCGAAGAACTGAGCAAGTTTCGCCATAGAACCACCCACCCAAACTTGCTGTGTCGGATTTATATACTTGCTTTCTCAACCGGAATTTAAACGACAGACATAGGCCCAACACACATATTATCCCCTTTTGTGCGGAGCATTTTTGTTACTTGTATATATATATATATATATATATATATATATATATATATATATATATATATGTATATACAACAGATAGTAGAGATGCACCGGGGCCGGGGCCTGGAAATTGAGGGTCCAAATCGAAAATGTTCAAAAATTATTCTTGAAAGTTGAATTTGCGCATGTGCAAAATTTGAACAATTTCTGAAGAAAAACGTTACTATATATATAGTTGTTTTCATTCAAATCGGTGGGAAAACAAGCGATTTGTAGCACTTTTTCACTTTAGAAAATTTCAAAATTTTGGTCAAAAATGTTTAAAATTTACATTACAAAATTTTGCTAATTTTTGACCCCGGTCAGGACCGGGGCCTTACCACCGGGCCCGGTGCCGGGGCCAGGCCCCCCGGTACATCGCTAATAGCTGGCTAAGTACATCGCTAATAATCGCTAATATGTTGGCTGTTTAAACCTTTTGTCAGGGAGGTGGGGGTGAAGCCAGCCCTCCCTCTGAGCATTTTTCTTGAAATTCGAAAATTATAATTCATTTAATTTGAGCTTTAGACCCCTCTGGGTGACGTCTTGCCTCTACTGGAATGTTTTTGATGGGGGGGGAGGTTGGGCCCTGCCAGGGGCGGATACAGGAGGTGGGCGGGTAGGACAGCCGGCCGTCGCAAAAAATTTTACTAAAAATCTCTAATTTTGCCAAAAGGAAAGGCTTAATGTGCTCGTAAAAGTGTGGCTAAAGGGGCGCCGCCGCCCCGCCCCTGTCACGAATTCTTGGATCCGCCACTGGGCCCTCATCCTTTTTTGTGGAAGCCCTTTCGACGTCCCCTCGCCCCCCCCCCCACTTTTTTGGAGGTCGCCCAAAATTGTCGAAAAATTAAGTTTTCGAGATCAAATTTGCGATAAGTTGTTTTCAATTTTTGGCTAATTTAAGAGCTTTATAAGCTTATTTTAAGCTTAGAAACATTTTTAAGGTATATATATATACGTAAAATGTGTTAATTTTTCGCTATAATTTTCTCTTCCTTTCAAAACGGTACACGACCTGTGGTAGTTACGTATATATGACCACTGTTGTTTGATTACGTACGGTTTTCAGCAGCTGTAAAACTCCACAGAATTGCTTGCCGTCGATGCGGTAATTGCAAGAAGCTATGTTCATTTCGCAAAGTGATCTATCCCAGATTTTTTAATTCGTTTATTTCTTTTTGCATTTTTTTCTTCTCCTTGTCAGCCATACAGTAAACATGAACGTTATGCAATAGTCCGTTATTGTTTGTACTGCAATGTAGTGCTGCTCGCTGCATTTTGCTTGCTCCAGCGTCTTTTTCTGATAAACTGATAGGTTAAAGGTTATGGTGCTAAAGTTTTGATAGTTGTAGATAAAATTTTTTAATAGGAAAAATAGTTGTGTGTCACGATTTTTGTGTCAATATTTTTATGGTACCTATTTATTATGATTGTCCTTTGTGGTCTAGTCCCGTGATTATGTTCATAGCTCATGTTTGCGTAGGTTTTAGTTTTACAATGTCAGGTTTTTTCTCAGCATATACGTATTCACGTACATAAAATGTAAATATGCATATACGTACGTATATAGCCATATTATTATATGGTTACTATTTTAGCATTTTTGGTCTGTCGTCGGGTGATAACAAAATGTTTGCTGTGTTGTGCAAATACAAAGGGAATGTGTATTAGCATTTAGAAGTATTTTTAGTGTATATACAAATGATAAATGAATTTGCTTAGAAAATTTATTGTGCTGTCTGCAGTAGCTTTTTACGTACTTACATTTTACTTAGCTATGTATCTAACCAGTGGCGCTCACAGAAACTTTTCGCGGGGGCGGGCATCAGAAAAATTCGGGGTCTGGGAGGCTTCGCCCCCAGAAGTTGAAAAATTTCTGAAAATAAGATTTGAAAAGCAAAAATAAGCATAAACTCAGCAAAACTAGATGTCGCGCCAGTCACAGGCGCGAAACATTTTGAAAATATTAAAATCTTAAAAAAGTTGCTATTGAAAGGTTTAAAGCGGGTAAATTAAGCAAGACTCAAGGCAATTTGGCGCCGAAGGTGCGAAAATTTTTGAAATTTCATGTTCGCTCTGCGCTAAAATTTGTTCCTTTGCGTCTGGTTTGTGGGGGGGGGGCGGCACCGTCACCCCCCTAAGTGCGCCCTTGCTACCGACTACCTATTTATATATATATATATATATAGCTAGCAGCAAGAGTACATAATAATACGTAGTTATTTTGTACTCTTGCTAGCAGCTAAATTTTTCCTTAACTGGAATTTTTTGATTTAGAGTTTTGATAGTGGGGGGAGGGGTGGTGGGCCTTCAGGGGATGTATATATACGTATAAGCCCAATGTTTAGTTGTACGTCATCGATACAAAACGCTACACGTATATGTATAAATACTTGTAGTACGTATAGTAGGTACCTATGCATCGACTCAAGAACTGTTCTTACATGACAATTTTTGTATTTTTGCCTTGTTTTAGGTACTATCTACCGATAGCCATCCTGTGCTGTTTTGTAGTGCCTACCGTAATCCCTGGCCTCCTGTGGGGCGAATCCTACTGGGTGGCCTACTTTACGGCGGGCCTGTTTCGATACTGTTTCACCCTGCACGCCACCTGGACCGTAAATTCACTGGCCCATATGTTCGGACACCGACCCTATGATAAGACGATTAATCCGAGACAAAACATGACGGTATGTACGTGACGTAGAAGTGGGAAGGCTTTTGGTTCGAGGGTTTCCTCAATTTTCTATTTAACGTTTTAGAGTTCAGATTTCAGTAGCCAGCAGTCAGTTTTTTTTAAATGACTTGGTATTTTCCGAGGTTATGATGGTGGCGCTTTATTTTGGGATTTCTTATTGCTTTGTCATTAAACTGTGATTACCTTTGACAGATACAAATCTGTTAAAAAGCAATCTTTGCTTCATAAGCTTTAGTAAATTGATTAAATAAATTGTGGGTACGCACTGCGATTGGATATAGGGGCTGTAGGTGAGGGGTCGTAGGAATGTAGGATGCTACTCTCCCGAAATTTTTGACACGCCCAAGATTTTTCCGTGGACCGCGAAACCGGCATTTTTCAAAATGTTTGTACTACACACCATTCCATTATATAATATTTTACTGTTTTTGCACGTCGAAAAGGTCATCAACTACCCTTTTGAACCGTTTTGATGTGGCTCTCGCCTGTTGAAATACCATTTTGTGGCATGAAATATGTTTCACTCAACTCTAGGTAGTTATCGTCGTTGCTTCTAGAATGTTTTGTAAAACAGTTACACAAAGTAAAAAATTAGAAAAATTCTTAGGCATTTGGGGGGCTCACCCATCCAATATCCCGACAAATTTTTCGGACCCCCCCCCGGGAAACCTTTTCTGGCTAGGTCGGTCACTGAATGGATTTGGTTGACAAGCGTTCATGACTGTGTGTGTACATACATTTACAGAATTTTGTTGTTTTTGTGTGTGGTTTTTTCAAATTTTCTTGTGGAAACACTCTTTTGTCTGTCTGTTTCAGTCCGTCTGGATGACCCTGGGCGAAGGCTGGCACAACTATCATCACACTTTTCCCTTTGACTACCGCGCCTCCGAATACCCTTGGCGTGTCAATCTGACCACGATGTTCATTGACGGCTTCTGCGCCCTAGGGCTGGCCTATGGGCGTAGAGAGGTCACCCCCGAAATGATTGAACGACGAAAGCTGAAGACCGGGGACGGAACGGAGCTCTACTCTCGTCGTGTGCCCCCTACGTCCCCCACCCCCTCCCAGGAGGGAACCCTGGGCACCCCCGCCCCCGATTTTAAGAAGTGTCATGTCAAGTCTAGAAGTCTGACCTGTGATCCGATGGTTTTGGGTGCGGCTGCGGCCACGCTAGGCGCGGCTGTGAAATATGACTAAAGCAAAGAAAAGTGTGTTATCTAACGATTTTTTGTGTCCTACGTACGTACGTATTTAATAAACAATTTTTGGTTTTTGGTCTCCCCCGCCCCTCTTTTACGGTTTCATTTGTGTTTGTACTCGCCTCCGTCTACCCAAATTTGTGGTTTTTGGGTTTTGGTTTGACGGTTGACTTGAAACTGGAATTGACATGACTTCTAATTTTGTTAGGATAAAGTACAGAAAAAAATGACAGTTATAATGATAATGCATATTAGTGTTGTGTAAATGCATTTGGACAGTTGTTAGTCATGGTTATGTATTGTTTTCGTATTGTAATTTGTATTCTTAACAAGGATGGGCACCGAAAAATGGCATTTTATTAGGAGTACAACTCAGTATTGGTTTCCCCGGAGACTTGATTTGTTTATTTGAGTAACCGCTTGACAAATACTTGTTATTTGTTGTGTTCAACTTGTGCTTGCATATTGTGTATGTCTTGCTGGCTTTGAAGTACTTGAACGACTTACTGATCTAGGATTAGCTTACCACTTGAGCTGAAAATGATCTACCGTACTGTAAGCATGCCCTTTTTGCCGTCACCCCCCTTTTGTTTGACGTGTTCTCCTTTTGCTTATATTGATTCACTCGATGTATGTTGCTAGTTTTATGCAAACATTCGTTTTGGTGTTATTCATACTGGTACCTATTTGGATTTTCAATTTCAGCAAATAGCAGGTTAACAATTATATACGTAGTCCAGGATTAGGTGGGGGAAGGGGGGGAGGGGTTCTCAAAAGTATCGAATTATTCTGAATGATAAATCTAAATGGCCGGCCAGACTTTACTCGTCACAACTTGTTTTATGCTTATGTGGTTGGGGGTGGGTAGGCTTAGGCTAGGGTGTGTATTTGGTAATCCTAGCCAGGATTTTGAAAGGGATCCAGACCTTAATTTTTCTGAAAACTTGCCAAATTTGCCGTAAGTATAGCTACAAGTTTCAATTTTCCCAAAAATGCCGCCCTGGATATATATATATATATATATACCCCTACTAAGAGGTTTAAAACCGGTGTCCCCCAAAATTGGGTCTATGATTTCGATTGCTGGTCCGTAATCGTGTTTTGAGTATAAAACACATGTACATTTTTGCTTACATTCTTTTTAAAAAAAGAGTGAATGTTAAGTTTGTAGCCAGTCGTGCTTATTTGAAATAACCTTATTAGCGAGGGCATGGGTGTGGGGGCGAGCTTTTTGTCAGACTGTTTAAAAATTAATCTTTTACCAAAGTAAAGTTTGATTGGGCTGAAAGGGGGGAACTCCTGTGTGTTTTATTTCTTCATGCGCGCCTTGTTCTTGACTGAACTATGGTAAGTTTCAGTTGCTAAAATGTTATGGTAATTATTAGGCTATGTAATTGATTGATACCTACAATAACTATGGTGCAATGCAATCCAATGCGCTGACACTGCTAAACCTCAACAATTGGTAAATGTTCCTTGCAGTTTTTTACTGGGGGGGGTTGGACGGTTGATAACAATATTTGAATTTTTTGAATCAGGGACGGTAAATCAGTTTTTTGTTTGAAGGGGGGGGAGGGAGTGGTGAACTCAGTATTTCTCTGTATTATTGAACATTTCTTTGTCTCGGCTTTACCCAATTCTGTCGTGTTTGTGTCTGTTTATTATTTATTTACTTAAATATGGTTTTTTAATATGCATGTTTTATTTCTTAGTTATTATCCGTAGATCAAATTGAAGAGCATCTATTAAAATTTGCAAATTTTGATTTTGTATCTCTCCCCCCCCGTGTTCCTGAAATTTTCGATTGGTTCACTGCTTTTGATTAGGCTGCTGTGCTGTACGGGTCTCTGATTTTGATAGTTTGTTGAATACTGTCTCTTGTATGTGTACGGAATTGTGTAAGTGACCCTAACCTCTTACAAAATTGCAAATTTTGATTTTCCCTAACATAATTCTGTAATTACGTGTGAAAATTTTGCTGTGTGTGTATAACTTCAGTGTCTGAGTTTCTTCGATTAAATTGTTCGGTCGTAAACACATCATAAAGGTACGTATATATTTATATGCAACATTTTGCTGTTGCAAACTCATTTTTTTCTAATTTTTGTTGAGTCACGTTTTTAGTATTTATTTATAATTTTTTAAAAAATCTAACTTCAGTCTACACTGCTTCATTTCACGGTATATACGTACAATATTGACTGGTTTTTTTAACAATGGAAGATTGAAAGGCATTTATATACGTACTATCTGTCTACTTAATATTTGACAGGAAGTTAGTTAGTGTTAACTTTTTCTCTCTAGACGTCAGTGTGCAAAAAATCAAGGTGTTCCCGAAACGAAACGCGTATATATATATATATATAACTTATGTACGTATATAAAGCTACATAGGGTTTGCAGTAGCAATTATTTGAGCAATTTTTGAGTGATTAATGAGGCATTGGGGCTCGACTAAGTATGTGGCTTCGTCTGTCTGGGATAGTTTCTGGGATTGAATCTTGCAAACTTTTAAGTTGCAACCAATTCTTTCCTTGTGAATGAAGTTCTCTGTACGTACGTAGTATTTGTTCCTAAAGACAAACTTGGAGGACTGTTTTTCAATGATGAAAAATGCTTTTAAAAATGAAATTTTAAATTTCTAGTTTATATTGGGGTGAATACATAAGTTACGGTTACGAATGTCATTTTCAAAAATTTCTAGCACCGCAGCAGTGCATTTTTGCTTCCCTCTCACTTCATTACATGTAGTATACGTAGTTATTTGTACCATTTTTGTTAAAATGAATTATCAGAAATTTCCATATATTTTTCACAGTTTTATTAAATAATATATAATAATAATATTGTATACGTATACGTATATACTGGTGGAGCCATATAGCTGCCTATTGATCTTAAGCTTTGATATATTCTGTTATGGCTAACGTATAGCCTCGTGTACAAGCATTTATATATATTTTATATACATTATAAGCGTGTCTACGTGATTTCTTTGAGATCTGCATCTGAAAGCACGCTGATCATGCATATATGCATGCACGCTATATATCCATCTGTGTGTGTGTTTTGTACGTATATGTGGAGACTAAGATTCCTTTAAGCTAAAGAGGGAAAATATACCTTCCCGATGGAGCGAGGCAAGAGGGTAAACGGAGCTTTTAGTTTCCCCTTTAATTTCTGGTTAGTTTAATTTTATTTCTCACCCCTCTGACCCCTAACTGATCCATTTATCTTGCCCGAAATCTTAATTTAAATTTTATTTATATTAAAATATGTAATTAAATTAGAAATAGTTTTGATTTTTTACCACAAACTTTGCTGACTATTTTGCCATCCCACTGTTTTTGTGTTTTCTGAAAAATGGTACTGGTTGGTTTGAGTAACCTCATTTTTTAGAATAGTTCTTTTTTCCGACTCTGTTCAAATTCTTATCTCCAGTCTAAGTGGAGAGTATAGGTAAGTGCATTCCCATGCTTTCTTTTATTTCCTTTTTCGCCTGCCTGATGAGATAGAAGATGAAAAGCTCGTCTAATAGTGAAGAAATGAGGAAAATTAGCCTTCTTTTTTTCTGTTTTTCATTTCAGGGGGAAAGTGCATTAGAAATGTAATATACGTATGAGTTACGTAGTTCTTATTTTTTCTTTTTGTCGAGCTAGGTATATACGTAGCTTTGCCTAGAGTTTGTATTAGACCTAAGCTACGTAAGTGTGTGCTTGCTTACACATGAAGATTATTATATACTTTTTCTTGTCGCAAACTTTAAAAGAATGTGTTTCCACTTGATTTGACTTTTAATTAACTGCAAGCCAGGTGTCATTTAGCCGAGCGCTGGAAAAAACCGACTGACAGACTAAATTGGATTTTTCAAAAAGATGTTATATAATTTGTTTCGCTGGCAAAAATATCAGCTTACCTATATATACCTGCCTATATATAGTATATATATATATACCAATAAAAAGAATGTGGAAAGTCATGTACCAATCCTTCTGAAAACATGGCCTTTATCATTTTTGTTTTTTTTCAGCAAAAGTAAACATTTTCATTTTTCGTCCGTCCCAGTTGTTTTTATCTCTGTCAGAGACTCGGGGGAATGCTTAAAAATTGAACAGTTTTGGATTTTTTCATTATTGTCTTGATATGACGTCTAGTATATATATATATATATATATATATATATATATATATATATATATATATATATATATATATATATATATATATATATATATATATATATATATATATATATATATAGAAAATTGTGCATACATAAACATATATACGTATATTAGCCTAACTGAGCATATATTGGTTCGTAAGTTGGATTGAAGCTTTCTGTTCTTGTCGGGGACATATTGATAAATGAGGTTTTAGGAGCTGGGGAGAGGGGGGGGTTGGCAAAATAGTTGTTCATTTCCTCTTCATGTCAATGTTAAATTTTATGGACCCTATTAAGTCCAATTTGTTCAGTTCTAGCTTTATCTTATATGTACGTATATATATACATAGTGCTAAAAGGCTATATATTAGCATCAAATGCAAATAGAACTTGACTGTGCATATTCAATGACAGCATTTATGTAGACGTACTTGGAAATTCATTTTAGATTTTTGGGAACGTGCAAATATATATATATATATGTTTCTGTAGGGAAGGTTGTTCAAAAGGATCAAAATCTCTGTGCACTCCGTTAGTCATTTAGTGTTCTGTTTTCATCAGAATTGCAGAATTGTGCAAGCTTGCAGGTTGCATTTTTAAGGGATTATATATATATATATATATATATACGTATATATATATATATATGTGTGTGTGTGTGTGTGTGTGTGTGTAATAATAAAGTATATGCGTATATATATACGCATATACTTTATTATGGCTGGCAACCTCGCACCGCATTGTGTCTGTCGCAGCTTATTTTTACTGGATTCCCAGACTGAACTTTTCGAGGAAGCAATATTACGTAAAATGTGCGGACGTGCATATGTATATGTTCCCCTTAGAATATATATGTATATATGTAAATTTAAATGCTTATATATATATAAAAGTAGATTTCGTGTACAGGCTGGGACAGCGAAACGGGCCAGATCCATAGGATAACGTGGGGGGGGAATGGGGGGGGTGCAGACCCCCCCCAGACTGACAAAAAACGGGTAGACCCCCTCAGCGAAAAGGAAAAAAGGGCAGACCCTCTCGTCCAGAAAGGAAAAAAGGGTAGACCCCTTACCGATTTTTACCAAAAATAGGTAATTTTTTAGTAAATTTTAGCGATTTTTTCAAAAAATTTCTTAAAAATCGCTAAAAATGGTCATTTTTTACTAATGTTTGGTCAAAAACGTTAAAAATTAGCAATTTTTGCTAATTGTGGGGCAGACCCACTTAAAATTTTGGAATTTTTCAGGGGTAGACCCCTCGCTGAGGTCGGGGTAGACCCCCCCCAGAATCGGACCCCGTGTTAATGTATGGCCAGATCGACTCTGGAAAATTTTCTAAAATCACTAAAACTGAACATTTACTGATTCTGGTTACGTTTTAGCAAAAGTTAACATTTCGTAGCATAATTTTGCCTCTCCGTCTTGCATTGAAGCCTTTGAAATATATAATATTGTTAGTGAAATTTTGGAATTTTTCTTTTGGCAAGCCAGGCCCCGGCCGAGCCGAAAAAAATCCGGCCCGTGTTCGTCTCTAGTATTCCTACGTACATACGTAGCTTATATGTATATATATAGATTTTCTGAATCTTTTGGAAAGAGTGAGTATTGAGTATATATACCAAGCTTATATATTCGTTAAACTACCTACCTGCGTATACAGCATATATACGTACTTCAATATTCATGAGGTATACCATGAACATTAATTTCAACGTCCTCGAGTCGAGTTTTGTGGTGAACTCTTGTCTGTGAAGCTTTCAGACTAATACCTTGATTAAGTTCACGCCTACACCTATGGACAGGGTTTATGATGAAAGTTCTAATGAAATTGTTAGATTGGATACATACATATATACGTATATATATATATTATATACAGTAAATGCAATTTCACAAATATATATATTAACGAAATTTTGCTAATTTGGCTCTTACTTAGTAGCTAACGTTGGGGTTTCTGTCATGTACGGAGATATTTCTAAACGGGATTTGATAGAAAATGTGTATAAACTTGGAAAAAGTAAAGTGTGTAAATATATAAATGTAAAAGTCTTAAACGCTTTTCCTATTCTATTTTTCGCCATTTATGACAAGAGACCCGGTTATTTTTGGACCAACCCTACCGAGCGACAGCTGTTAGATGTATAGTTTATGCTAAAGCTTAATGACCTGCCAAATTGCTTACGTATTTACCTACCTTTGTTTTGGTTCCGTTATTACGTCAATACGTAGCCTACATAGCCTCCAAAATTGATTACGTTTTGGTGGAGGTGATTTATCACTGATATACATAAATAAATATATAGTTTGTAATTATTGAGAAATAATTTTTAAATAATCGTTTGCTATTTATGCTTAGCATTCACACTACAACCCTACATACGTCAGGCTTTTGGGCGAGACCGAGATTTCACTGAGACCGAGAACGAGCCGAGACCAGGGTACCGAGAACGAGACCGAGACCGAGACTGGCCAAGTCTCGGCTTTTGGGCGAAACCGAGACCGAGACTAGCAATTTTAAGCTTAAACTTAATTTCTTCCAGTTTTTGAGGCTTAGACCCAGTATTAGGGACTTTAACACATAAACATACGGTTTCCGCACCTCGTTAGTTAATTTTCGTTACACCGATTTAAAGTTTTCGCTGAAATTTTGTTTTCAAAAAATGTCCGTTCTATTTCCGAGATCGAGACATTTGGGTGATCTGGACCGAAACCGGGACCGAGACTCCCAACCCTGTCGCTAACATAAGTAGTTGCGTTTTCGTGTAGCGGGAAATGACCCCTTTTGCGGAATTTAGGTTTGTTGCGGTGCGTGTCGAGTAAATTTAGTTTAAAAAAATTAAAGAATTATACATAAATTTTCAACTACACGTTCAATATGCATATGCTCAGTTGCTGAAGTTATAATCTGAGGCTCGTGGTACAAATTTGAAGCATGTTATGTTCCTCATTATATGCAATTATTACGCAACTGATATATACATACGCTTTAGTGTTGGACACTGGACACCCGGGTAATATCTGATTCGAGAAAAAACATCATTATATCCGTTTACATTTCAGGTAGAAAAAATTGGTTTAAAGAAACATTTTATATTTTTGCAAAATATGCTTGCTAAAATGAGCTGCTTGACTAGTGGCCAGAGAAATTGGAATTTTAACTGTCACTAATACTGTTGTGTCTTAACGTCAATATATAGTAGGCACTACACTGAGTATAAATTTCTGTCCTCATATCTTGTATTCTAGTAATTGTAACTGCTAATTGTAGTGTCCAACCAAACTGATGTAACAATTCTTGTAACTTATCTTTATAAAGAAGAACATATGTAACACATTGTCATGTCATACTCATATATTTCGTATTTATATATTGTGTATTTTTGCTTATATATGTCCTTGTGTGTGTGTCCGCTGTTTAACTTTTCAAGTTTTGTGGCTTTTTTTCTTTTTCTTTCTGTGTCGTTTGGTATTTCTTGCCTGTTTGATTCCCAGTTTCTTTGTTAATTTGATTAATTTATATAAACGCGTACTGAACTTGTTAATTGTTAGTACGCATACTTTTTATTATAATTTGTTATAGGCATATATGTATTATGTTATATATAGCGCTTTTTCAGTTCAAATTTCATGCAACCTACAAATGTATTCGCATTTTCGGCAAGACGGACTTCTACATAATCTTTCAAAAAAGTCAACGGAATTCTATACATTTCGTTTTTTCTTGCCACCTGATATTTATCGCTAATTATTACGTGGATTTATTTGCGCTTGTCCTGGGGTCAATGCTAGACACGACTGCTATAGTGCTATACAAGAAGCTTTACGGCTTTGGGTTGTTCCATTAGGAAGACCTGTTTTTACTTGTTCGTTTGTGCTTGCAGTTATGTGCTTTGTTCAGATGCTTTATAACTTGTGCTGTTGTTAGCTGTATGTTATCTGTATATCTGTGTTTGCTGTAAGTTTGATCTTTGACCATGATTTTGACGTTGTTTGCTTTTGAAGTTTCTGACTGTATTAATCTATACTTTGGGTTAAATTGCTGAGATTTCAATGATTTGTTTTATTATATACCTAAACGAATTGGGTGTTAACTTGTTATGTCTAAGGGGACGAATCCTGGTTTTTGTAATATTAATATTGTATTTTTGGTTTGTATGTGCACTCCGAGGTTTGACTATTGAAGGTGCTGCGTGCTTGCACGGCGTGGCAGTTAGACAGAGCTCTGGCTGAAATGTTAGTTTTTGGTGAGAATGTTGTAAATTCCTTTTTCCTCCAAAAAAATTAATTCGTTTTAGTGTGATTTTCTTGTCATTAATTGGTTCAATTAAGTGGTGTTACTGCGACGAAGACTTTTGGCAAGACTTAACTTTGCTGTATGTGTTGTATTTGACTCCATTTATTTGTTATACCTTATACACAATATGGTTGCTTTATTTGAATATACATTCTTTTCTTGTTTAGGCATATATATACTTGTAATGTTGAGTGGTTTGTTATATATTTTGTTTGAATTAATATTTGGACACTTGGTTTTTGGCGACATTTTGGGTGGCTTACATGGAAACAAAGGGCCATTTTTATTGAAGTTATCATATATTTATGTAAGATTTGTGAAGTCAGCCAACATTGTAAGGGTTACTTTTGTGTTAAACCAGTTAGTCATTTTATGTTACTATTGCGCGTTTTTATTGTTTTTGTGATGTGTTGTTGTGTGTGACGCCCCCCCACCCCTGTTCCCCCAACTCTAATTATATCATTTGATGTTTATAAGCCGATTATGACATCCACCCCTTGTAAGTGTATTTGCTTGTGAAACTTGTAATCGTGGTTCATTATTTTTAATTCTGGCAATTATTGTGCGGAGTAAAACTGATTCGTAGAAACTGTGTTTGAGTTGGTTAGGTATTCTAGTTTTTATTTTTTAGGTTTCTATGTTTACATTACGGTGAGGTTATGATTCACCGTTCAAAAAATGTCACGACACTGTAGAAAGAAAGGTCTCAAGCATTCGATCTGAACCTTAGAAGTCACAAGTACTATACAGTGCTAATTTGACTAAGAGTTAGTTATCGGGGACGTTAGTAGAATAAAAGCCGCTCCGCATGATATTGTTTGTGTTAGACAGCTTTTCTTCTGAACAGGGATCCTAAACCAAGTAGAGTACCAAGAGTTTGGAAGAGAGTCACACATAGGGAACATCAAAAATTGGTATTTTGGGAAAAGAATTGGTGGGGACTGGGAGTTGATCCGAGGACCATTTGGGCCAAAGGAAGAGTAGCTTGAATCAGCCTGGACCATTGATCCTGTTGATTCGCCAGCATCAGGGCTTCTTCTTGTTTGGCTGCTTCGATTTCCATTTGTCGTGATTGCTGCCACTGACTATTGACTAAATTTATCTAAAATAGCAAAAACAATTGGACTGATTTGGACTTCGTGGTTTGGCGTTGCCACTAGCTTGTGGGATTGTTGTTGTCGCTAAAAAGATTTCAGCATTTACTGTGCAATTTGACTATGGCGCGACCTGCCTATATACATAACTTAAGTTGTCGGAAGCTCCTGTTTACCACAGTGAGCGCCCGTTCCCGAAATGTCGGGTTTAATGTTTCTAGCATATTGCTGGCGCAACTACATCAACGTTTGTCCTGGAAAAAAATCTGATATTTGTACATAATTTAATAACTCTGGATTTATTAGATTTTGTTGAAGCTCCTAGAGTTTCGGAACACTGGAATATATAGTACTTTTACGAATACAGAGAGTATCACGTGCACTGAGTATAGGATCCTACATATCTAATTAAAGTCTGACACAAAAATGTGTGTACAAAACCTGTAAGGCCTCCAGTGAACTCAATATACGCCGTAACCCCATAAAACCATATATTTTCGGAATCCTTGCAGCGAGATGAACATTTTTATAAAATTTAAAATTTTTAAAAATTTCAAAAATTTTAAAATATCGGTTTTTCGGGGAATTTTTTCGGACCGTTCAAGCTATTCAGCTCATTCCTTCAGAAAACTTATCCCGTCCGAAGACGCATCGATTGACACAAGAACGAAAAAAAATCGGTTGAGAAATAAGCATTTTATTCCAAAATTTCGTTTTTCCATTTCCTTTGATGTTTGCCGCTTTTTGCAAGTTTGACTGGTTATTACTCGCGACTCGCTCAACTTAAAATTTTTTCGATTAGATTTTCAGGACCGCCTAGACGTCCGCTTTGCCCTCATATATGTGGTATTTCAAATTTTGAAAATCGATTTTTTTGAAAAATACCCCTTTTTGACCAAAAATTTCGGCAAAGAAGATTTAGCAAAAGTGAATAAAAATAACATGATCATAAAGTTCAAGCTGAGCTGAATCCAACGATATAAAGCTTTTCTTGCTGCGACTTATATTCCGCCAGCAATGAATTTTTAAACAATATCCCTTATTTCAGCTGGTTTTTGGCTCTCTTTGATGTTGCCGCCGTGATTTGACTGAAGCAGTGTAAACTAGCAAAACCAAGCTGAAATAAGGGATATTGTTTAAAAATTCATTGCTGGCGCAATATAAATCGCAGCAAGAAAAGCTTTATATCGTTGGATTCAGCTCAGCTTGAATTTTATGATTATGTTATTTTTATTCACTTTTGCTAAATCTTCTTTGCCGAAATTTTTTGTCAAAAAGTGGTATTTTTCAAAAAAATCGATTTTCAAAATTTGAAATACCGCATATATCACTTGAAAGCGGGCGCCTAGGCGGTCCTGAAAATCTAATCGAAAAAATTTTCCGTTGAGCGAGTCGCGAGTAATAACCAGTCAAAGTCGCAAAAAGCGGCGAACATCAAAGGAAATGGAAAAACGAAATTTTGGAATAAAATGCTTATTTCTCAACCGATTTTTTCATTCTTGTGTCAATCGATGCGTCTTCGGACGGGAAAATTTTTCTGAAGGAATGAGCTGAATAGCTTGAACGGTCCGAAAAAATTCCCCGAAAAACCGATATTTTAAAATTTTTGAAATTTTAAAAAATTTAAAATTTTATAAAAATGTTCATCTCGCTGCAAGGATTCCGAAAATATATGGTTTTATGGGGTTACGACGTATACTGAGTTCACTGGAGGCCTTACAAATTTTGTACACACATTTTTGTGTCAGACTTTAGTTTAAGCTTGAAAACCTGGCTAAAATTAATCCAGACATGCTCGAAAATATTCATCATTGTGCAGAGGATTGCCATCATTTCAGGAGACATATTGTAGGTAAGTGGTTGTTCGTATTTTAGGCTTCTACAGTCACCGCTTTCCTGCCAATCCATGGATTCGACTTCGACGGATTGCTGATCCATCTTTGACACCGGTTCCCAGTCCATTGGCTCGGCGAAATTCCGGGTTTCCCGATTTTTGGCCGCAACTAATCGACGAAATTGGGAGGGCATTGTGAAGAGAATCGAGCGATTTTCAGCAATAGCTGTTGGTTTTTGTTGCTGCAGTTGTGGAACTGATCTGAACATTCAGCTTTCTTTTTTGCATTTTCTTTTGAGTCACACTCAAAATTTCTCAAAAAGACAAAGACAAAAAGACTTGTATAATTCAGCTTCGGCAAATGTTTGGGAGCTGATTTTAGGACTTTGTCCTAGATTCTTGGTAGATATGAGAATTGTGTATAACTAAACTTGGGTCACTCATTGTATAATAATCATGGATGGAGAAAGAAACAAAGATTCATAGAATATTATAACCTCCGTGATCAAGTATATACCGGATTCAAAAATTTTGGTTTCATACCAGGAAAGTCAAAAACATTCCATGTGTCGCCGCAATTTTTGCACAAAGCTAATCCATTAAAACTGGTCCCGCTGCACATTTTTGTCCCACCAAACATTGCATGAAGGATCATGAGGACAACCCGGCCCGACTTCAACTCAGTAGCTTTGCCTCCACCCGCATAGTCGTGTACGTATTATTTTGGTGCAAAGCTGAGTTCTTCCCGTAGCTTTTGCACCGAAGAAACACAATTTGCTGCTCCTCGTTCCAGCTGCCAGAATTGGCAACGCCGTGGTCGATACGTCGTACTTAAGGTGGTGGTAGTACCACACTGGAATTGTGATCTTTGCACAGTTACTGTTTACTGAAACCTAATTGAATCGGCTTGAAATTTGACACATTTGTTCTTTATCATGTTCTGTATCAAATAAGTTGACGTACTGTGTCTGTGCCTTAGCGGATGTCTGGCTTGCTGTCTCTGGCTGCACAAAAGGAAATAAATGTAGTTAACGTTTTAATTTAAGGTGGTAGTACCACTACCAGGGGCGGGGTGGACTTTGAACAGATACTGGTAACTCTAAACTTAATCAATTGGCTTGAAATTTGCCACATTTGTTCTTTATCATGTTTTGCATCAAATTCGCTTGCCTTCAACGTTGTGGGGGCTGGCTTGCTGTCTACACAAGAGGAAATGTATTAAAAGTTTTGAATTTAAATATCTCCTTCATTCCTTTATGAATTTGCTTGAAATTTACCATGCAAGCTTCATTAATTTTCACGCTCAGGCCGTTTTTTTTAGTTTTTCGGAAAAGTGTATTTTCGATTGTTTGGCAGTTGGCTTATTTTGAAATATTGTAAATTCTATATCTTGCTTACTACTGCGTTTTTTCAAAAACAAAGAAAACGGCCTGAGCGTATGCAGATATAAAATAGTTTTTCGGAAAAGTGTATTTTCGATTTTTTTAGCTTATATTTTGAAATATTGTAAATTCTATATCTTGCTTACTACTCGTTTTTCCAAAAACAAAGAAAACGGCCTGAGCGTATGCAGATATAAAATAGTTTTTCGGAAAAGTGTAAAACGTATCTGGAAAATTTGGTCAAGTTTGGTTGAAGCTGTGACGAGAAAATCAAAAACAAAGAATTCGCAAGTTTTAATTGTTTGCTTTGGTTTTATGAATTCGCTATGGTTTCAATCAGCTGCATAGTGTTTTTTGTTAAATATTACACACAGAAAACACAATAACAACCTCTAAAACCCAATACATTTAATTTTTGTATAAAATGATCTTACATTACATTGCTTGTGCAAACGGTCAACGTAAATCAGCTATACGTAAAATCGTCTGTAACTTTTGATAGAAATCACGTACAGAAGAGACATGTACATCATTTTAAAACGCTTTTTATGCTATTTCAGGTGGTAGAGTAAAATTTAATTTATAAAGCTTTAATATAATTTTGATTATTTGCGCATGGGCAAAGCCATGATGGTAGCTAGTCAATTATTCGCTCTCTGACACCAAAACTTGGTGCAAAGATAGTATGCAAACTAAACTAGCTTCTCCTAAACTTTGGACAAGACTGCTTCATCGATACCAAGATTATGTAAAAAATCCCGCTTGTGGTACTACCATCTTAAACACCTCTGTTAATCCTTCATTAATTCATTTTAATTTTTGCATGCAAGCTTTATTAGCATACGCTCAGACTGTTTTTAGTTTTATAAAAGTAAATTTTCGCTTTTTTGCTTATTTTGAAATATTGCAAATTGCTTTTACTATTGTTTTTATAAAAAATTAAAGAAAACCGCTTGAGCGTATTCAGACTTAGTACATATCTGCGACATTTGGTCAAGTCTGATTGAAGCAGTGACAGACGAGAAAGAAAATTAAAACCAACAAGTTGGCCCCTAAAAGGAGCAATATCTCTACGTTGGGGCAAGATTTGGATAAATATTGTTCAATTTCTAAAAATTGTAAAGCCCTTTAGGCTTTTGGGGGTGATGAAAACATTTTGTGATTTTGCAATGTGAAAACAGAGTTCGTGCACATATTAAAGGTGGTGGTTTCCTTTTGTGTAAATTTGAACCTATAGGCTACAATTCTTTATGAAAGTGGACGAAACTTTCCAAATATGCTATTTTGGTGCTCTTTAACATTCTGGGACCAATCCCACATTTTCAGTTGTAAAGATAAGAAATTTTCTGTTTTTGGCATTATACTCTCAGTAGATA
>JASAND010013871.1:0-45782 GCA_030248195.1 Trissonchulus latispiculum
CCAAAACTGAAGCTAATTATGAGAAACGCAAGTTAATTAGCATGAATCCAATTATCATAAATTGAAGCTAATTATCATAGGGCTAATTATCATAAACTGAAGATAATTATCCGGTGATTCATTATCACAAACTGAACCTAATCATCGTGAGGCTAATTATCACAAGTTGAAGTAAAATTATCATGAGGTTAATTATCAGGAAGTTTAGATCGAATTTTCAGACATGGAAGCTAATTAGCACAAATTGAAGCTAATTGTCATGAGGCTTATTATCAGAAACCTAAGCTACCTATCATGACGCTTAATTATCTGAAATTCTGAAATATCCAATTATCAGAAATGGTAGCTAATTATCATGCGGCAAATTACTGAAACGGAAGCTAATTATCAAGAGGCTAATTATTTGAAATTGGATATAATTAATAGAAATGGATGCTAATTATCATGAGGCTAATTATCTGAAATTAAAGCTAATTAGCAGAAGCGGAAACTAATTATGATAAACTGAGGCTGATTATCGTGAGGCTAATTATCAAAATCTGAAGATAATTATCAAAAGATTAAATTTCCCTACCTGAACCCAATCATCGTGAGGCTAATTATCACTAATTATCAGAATTGCAAGACAATCATAATGAGGCTAATTATATGCAATGGTAGCTAATCATGTATCATAAGGTAAATTACCAAAACTGAAGCTAATTATGAGAAACGCAAGTTAATTAGCATGAATCCAATTATCATAAATTGAAGCTAATTGTCATAAGGCTAATTATCATAAACTGAAGATAATTATCCGGAGATTCATTATCACAAACTGAACCTAATCATCGTGAGGCTAATTATCACAAATTGAAGCAAATTATCATGAGGTTAATTATCAGAAATTTTGATCGAATTTTCAGACATGGAAGCTAATTAGCACAAATTGAAGCTAATTGTCATGAGGCTTATTATCAGAAACCTAAGCTACCTATCACGACGTTTAATTATCTGAAATTGAAGCTAATTAGCGGAATCGGAAGCTAATTATCATAAACTGAATTTAATTATGAGAAATGGAAGCAAATTATCATGAGGCTGATTACTGCAAGGTGAAGCAAGTTATTGAGTCTAATTATCAAAGCAAATTATCATGAAGCTAATTATCTCAAAATGAAGCCAATTATCATACGGCTAATTATCAGAAATGGAAGCTAATTAGCATAAATTGTAGCTAATTATCATGAAGCAAATTATCACAAATTGAAGCCAATTATCATGAAGCTAATTATCAGAAATTGGATTGAATTTTCAGACATAGAGGCTAATTAGCACAAATTGAAGCTAATTGTCATGAGGCTTATTATCAGAAACCGAAGCTAACTACCATGATGCTAATTATCTGAAATTGTAGCTAATTAGCATAAATTGTAGCGAATTATCGTGAGGCTAATTACGGAAACAGAAGCTAATCATAGAGGGTAAATATCTAAAATTGAGCATAGTCAGCAGAAACGGAAGCTACGGAACCACAAATCGAAGCTAATTGTCATGAGGCTTATTATCAGAAACCTAAGCTAACTATCATGATGCTAATTATCTGGAATTGTAGCTAATTAGCAGAATCGGAAGCTAATTGTCATAAATTTAAGTTAATTATCAGAAATGGAAGCTAATTATCATGAGGCTAATTATTTGAAATTAAAGCTGATTAGCGGAATCGCAAGCTTATTGTCATAAACTGAGGTTAATTATCAGAAATTATTATGAGGCTAATTACTGAAATGGAAGCTAATTATTAGAGTCTAATTATCTCAAATTCAAGCTAGTTAGCAGAAACGAAAGCTAGTTATCATAAACGGAATCTAATTGCCATAAACTGAAGCGAATTATCGTAAGCCAATTGAAGCGAATTATCATGATGCTAATTATCACAAACTGAACCTAATATCGTAAGGCTAATTATCCCAAAAATTATCATGAGGCTAACTATCAGAAATTGGATCCAATTGTCAGAAATGGAAGGTAATTAGCATAAATTGAAGCTAATTGTCACGAGGCTTATTATCAGAAACACTAATTATTATGAAGCTAATTATTTAAAATGGAAGCAAATTAGTATAAATTGATGCTAATTAGACTCGAGGCTTATTATATGAAACGGATGCAAACTATCATGAGGCTAATTTTCTATAATTGAACCCAATTATCAGAAATGGTAGCTAATTATCAAGAGGCTAATTATTTGAAATTGGATATAATTAATAGAAATAGATGCTAATCATCATGAGGCTAATTATCTGAAATTAAAGCTAATTAGCAGAATCGGAAGCTAATTATGATAAACTGAGTCTGATTATCGTGAGGCTAATTTTCAAAAACTGAAGATAATTATCAAAAGATTAAATTACCTGAACCCAGTCATCGTGAGGTTAATTATCACTAATTATCAGAATTGCAAGACAATCATAATGAGGCTAATTATATGCAATGGTAGCTAATCATGTATCATAAGGTAAATTACCAAAACTGAAGCTAATTATGAGAAACGCAAGTTAATTAGCATGAATCCAATTATCATAAATTGAAGCTAATTATCATAAGGCTAATTATCATAAACTGAAGATAATTATCCGGTGATTCATTATCACAAACTGAACCTAATCATCGTGAGGCTAATTATCACAAGTTGAAGCAAATTATCATGAGGTTAATTATCAGAAGTTTAGATCGAATTTTCAGACATGGAAGCTAATTAGCACAAATTGAAGCTAATTGTCATGAGGCTTATTATCAGAAACCTAAGCTACCTATCATGACGCTTAATTATCTGAAATTCTGAAATATCCAATTATCAGAAATGGTAGCTAATTATCATGCGGCAAATTACTGAAACGGAAGCTAATTATCAAGAGGCTAATTATTTGAAATTGGATATAATTAATAGAAATGGATGCTAATTATCATGAGGCTAATTATCTGAAATTAAAGCTAATTAGCAGAAGCGGAAACTAATTATGATAAACTGAGGCTGATTATCGTGAGGCTAATTATCAAAATCTGAAGATAATTATCAAAAGATTAAATTTCCCTACCTGAACCCAATCATCGTGAGGCTAATTATCACTAATTATCAGAATTGCAAGACAATCATAATGAGGCTAATTATATGCAATGGTAGCTAATCATGTATCATAAGGTAAATTACCAAAACTGAAGCTAATTATGAGAAACGCAAGTTAATTAGCATGAATCCAATTATCATAAATTGAAGCTAATTGTCATAAGGCTAATTATCATAAACTGAAGATAATTATCCGGAGATTCATTATCACAAACTGAACCTAATCATCGTGAGGCTAATTATCACAAATTGAAGCAAATTATCATGAGGTTAATTATCAGAAATTTTGATCGAATTTTCAGACATGGAAGCTAATTAGCACAAATTGAAGCTAATTGTCATGAGGCTTATTATCAGAAACCTAAGCTACCTATCACGACGTTTAATTATCTGAAATTGAAGCTAATTAGCGGAATCGGAAGCTAATTATCATAAACTGAATTTAATTATGAGAAATGGAAGCAAATTATCATGAGGCTGATTACTGCAAGGTGAAGCAAGTTATTGAGTCTAATTATCAAAGCAAATTATCATGAAGCTAATTATCTCAAAATGAAGCCAATTATCATACGGCTAATTATCAGAAATGGAAGCTAATTAGCATAAATTGTAGCTAATTATCATGAAGCAAATTATCACAAATTGAAGCCAATTATCATGAAGCTAATTATCAGAAATTGGATTGAATTTTCAGACATAGAGGCTAATTAGCACAAATTGAAGCTAATTGTCATGAGGCTTATTATCAGAAACCGAAGCTAACTACCATGATGCTAATTATCTGAAATTGTAGCTAATTAGCATAAATTGTAGCGAATTATCGTGAGGCTAATTACGGAAACAGAAGCTAATCATAGAGGGTAAATATCTAAAATTGAGCATAGTCAGCAGAAACGGAAGCTACGGAACCACAAATCGAAGCTAATTGTCATGAGGCTTATTATCAGAAACCTAAGCTAACTATCATGATGCTAATTATCTGGAATTGTAGCTAATTAGCAGAATCGGAAGCTAATTGTCATAAATTTAAGTTAATTATCAGAAATGGAAGCTAATTATCATGAGGCTAATTATTTGAAATTAAAGCTGATTAGCGGAATCGCAAGCTTATTGTCATAAACTGAGGTTAATTATCAGAAATTATTATGAGGCTAATTACTGAAATGGAAGCTAATTATTAGAGTCTAATTATCTCAAATTCAAGCTAGTTAGCAGAAACGAAAGCTAGTTATCATAAACGGAATCTAATTGCCATAAACTGAAGCGAATTATCGTAAGCCAATTGAAGCGAATTATCATGATGCTAATTATCACAAACTGAACCTAATATCGTAAGGCTAATTATCCCAAAAATTATCATGAGGCTAACTATCAGAAATTGGATCCAATTGTCAGAAATGGAAGGTAATTAGCATAAATTGAAGCTAATTGTCACGAGGCTTATTATCAGAAACACTAATTATTATGAAGCTAATTATTTAAAATGGAAGCAAATTAGTATAAATTGATGCTAATTAGACTCGAGGCTTATTATATGAAACGGATGCAAACTATCATGAGGCTAATTTTCTATAATTGAACCCAATTATCAGAAATGGTAGCTAATTATCAAGAGGCTAATTATTTGAAATTGGATATAATTAATAGAAATGGATGCTAATCATCATGAGGCTAATTATCTGAAATTAAAGCTAATTAGCAGAATCGGAAGCTAATTATGATAAACTGAGTCTGATTATCGTGAGGCTAATTATCAAAAACTGAAGATAATTATCAAAAGATTAAATTACCTGAACCCAGTCATCGTGAGGTTAATTATCACTAATTATCAGAATTGCAAGACAATCATAATGAGGCTAATTATATGCAATGGTAGCTAATCATGTATCATAAGGTAAATTACCAAAACTGAAGCTAATTATGAGAAACGCAAGTTAATTAGCATGAATCCAATTATCATAAATTGAAGCTAATTATCATAAGGCTAATTATCATAAACTGAAGATAATTATCCGGTGATTCATTATCACAAACTGAACCTAATCATCGTGAGGCTAATTATCACAAGTTGAAGCAAATTATCATGAGGTTAATTATCAGAAGTTTAGATCGAATTTTCAGACATGGAAGCTAATTAGCACAAATTGAAGCTAATTGTCATGAGGCTTATTATCAGAAACCTAAGCTACCTATCATGACGCTTAATTATCTGAAATTCTGAAATATCCAATTATCAGAAATGGTAGCTAATTATCATGCGGCAAATTACTGAAACGGAAGCTAATTATCAAGAGGCTAATTATTTGAAATTGGATATAATTAATAGAAATGGATGCTAATTATCATGAGGCTAATTATCTGAAATTAAAGCTAATTAGCAGAAGCGGAAACTAATTATGATAAACTGAGGCTGATTATCGTGAGGCTAATTATCAAAATCTGAAGATAATTATCAAAAGATTAAATTTCCCTACCTGAACCCAATCATCGTGAGGCTAATTATCACTAATTATCAGAATTGCAAGACAATCATAATGAGGCTAATTATATGCAATGGTAGCTAATCATGTATCATAAGGTAAATTACCAAAACTGAAGCTAATTATGAGAAACGCAAGTTAATTAGCATGAATCCAATTATCATAAATTGAAGCTAATTGTCATAAGGCTAATTATCATAAACTGAAGATAATTATCCGGAGATTCATTATCACAAACTGAACCTAATCATCGTGAGGCTAATTATCACAAATTGAAGCAAATTATCATGAGGTTAATTATCAGAAATTTTGATCGAATTTTCAGACATGGAAGCTAATTAGCACAAATTGAAGCTAATTGTCATGAGGCTTATTATCAGAAACCTAAGCTACCTATCACGACGTTTAATTATCTGAAATTGAAGCTAATTAGCGGAATCGGAAGCTAATTATCATAAACTGAATTTAATTATGAGAAATGGAAGCAAATTATCATGAGGCTGATTACTGCAAGGTGAAGCAAGTTATTGAGTCTAATTATCAAAGCAAATTATCATGAAGCTAATTATCTCAAAATGAAGCCAATTATCATACGGCTAATTATCAGAAATGGAAGCTAATTAGCATAAATTGTAGCTAATTATCATGAAGCAAATTATCACAAATTGAAGCCAATTATCATGAAGCTAATTATCAGAAATTGGATTGAATTTTCAGACATAGAGGCTAATTAGCACAAATTGAAGCTAATTGTCATGAGGCTTATTATCAGAAACCGAAGCTAACTACCATGATGCTAATTATCTGAAATTGTAGCTAATTAGCATAAATTGTAGCGAATTATCGTGAGGCTAATTACGGAAACAGAAGCTAATCATAGAGGGTAAATATCTAAAATTGAGCATAGTCAGCAGAAACGGAAGCTACGGAACCACAAATCGAAGCTAATTGTCATGAGGCTTATTATCAGAAACCTAAGCTAACTATCATGATGCTAATTATCTGGAATTGTAGCTAATTAGCAGAATCGGAAGCTAATTGTCATAAATTTAAGTTAATTATCAGAAATGGAAGCTAATTATCATGAGGCTAATTATTTGAAATTAAAGCTGATTAGCGGAATCGCAAGCTTATTGTCATAAACTGAGGTTAATTATCAGAAATTATTATGAGGCTAATTACTGAAATGAAAGCTAATTTATTAGAGTCTAATTATCTCAAATTCAAGCTAGTTAGCAGAAACGGAAGCTAGTTATCATAAACGGAACCTAATTGCCATAAACTGAAGCGAATTATCATAAGCCAATTGAAGCTAATTAGCAAGAATCCAGTTATCTTAAATTGAAGGGTATTATCATGACGCTAATTATCACAAACTGGACCTAATATCGTAAGGCTAATTATCCCAAAAATTATCATGAGGCTAACTATCAGAAATTGGATCCAATTGTCAGAAATGGAAGGTAATTAGCATAAATTGAAGCTAATTATCACGATGCTTATTATCAGGAACGGACACTAATTATCGTGAAGCTAATTATCTAAAATGGAAGCTAATTAATATATATTGATGCTAATTAGTCTTGAGACTTATTATATGAAACGGATGCAAACTATCATAAGGCTAATTTTCTATAATTGAAGCTAATTATCAGAAATGGTAGCCAATTATCACGTGGCTAATTACTGAAACGGAAGCTAATTATCATAAACTGAAGTTAATTATGAGAAATGGAAGCAAATTATCATTAGGCTGATTACTGCAAGGGAAGCTAATTATTAGAGTCTAATTATCTCAAATTAAAGCTAGTTAGCAGAAACGGAAGCTAGTTATCGTAAACGGAATCTAATTGTCATAAACTGAAGCGAATTATCGTAAGCCAATTGAAGCTAATTATCACAATTGGAAGAAAATTACTGTGAGGCTAACTATAAGCAATGACAGCTAATTATCATAAGGTTAATTACCAAAATTAAAGCTTTATTATCAGAAACGCAAGTTAATTAGCAAGAATCCAATTATCATAAATTGAAGCGAATTATCATAAGGCTAATTATCACAAGCTGAACCTAATTATCGTATGACCAATTATCCCAAATTGAAACAAATCATCATGAGGCTAATTATCAGAAATTGGATCCAATTGTCAGAAATGGAAGGTAATTAGCATGAATTGAAGCTAATTATCACGAGGCTTATTATCAGAAACGGACACTAATTAGCATGAAGCTAATTATCTAAAATGGAAGCTAATTAGTATATATTGATGGTAATTAGTCTTGAGGCTTGTTATATGAAACGGATGCAAACTATCGTGAGGCTAATTTTCTATAATTGAAGCTAATTATCGGAAATGGTAGCTAATTATCATGTGGCTAATTACTGAAACGGAAGCTAATTATCAAGAGGCTAATTATTTGAAATTGAATATAATTAATAGAAATGGATGCTAATTATCATGAGGCTAATTATCTGAAATTAAAGCTAATTAGCAGAAGCGGAAGCTAATTATGACAAACTGAGGCTGATTATCGTGAGGCTAATTATCAAAAACTGAAGATAATTATCAAAAGATTAATTTACCCTACCTGAACCCAATCATAGTGAGGTTAATTACCACTAATTATCAGAATTGCAAGACAACTATAATGTGGCTAATTATATGCAATGGTAGCTAATCATGTATCATAAGGTAAATTACCAAAATTGAAGCTAACTATGAGAAACGCAAGTTAATTAGCATGAATCCAATTATCTTAAATTGAAGCTAATTATCATGAGGATGATTATCATAAATTGAAGCTAATTATCATGGGGCTAATTACCAGAAATTGATCTAATTAGCCTGATGATAATTAGACTACATTTCTGATAATTAGTTTCAGTTATGGATAATTAGCCTGATGATAGTTAGCTTGCGTTTCTGGTAAAAATCCTCGTGACAATAGCCTCCACATCTGATAATTCGATCCAATTTCTGCTAATTAACCTCATTTATAATTTGCTTAAATTTGTGATAACTAGTTTCATGGTAATTTGCTTCAATTTGTGATAATTAGTCTTACGATAATTAGGTTCAGTTTGTGATAATTAGCCTCACGATAATTAGCTTCAATGTATCATAATTCGCTTCCCTTTCCGGTAATTAGCTTTAATTTCAGATAATTAACCTCATGATAATTAGCTTCCGTTTCAGTAATTAGCCACATGATAATTAGCAACTATTTCTGATAATTAGCTCTAATTTTGGTAATTAACCTAATGATTATTAACTTTGATTGCTTATAATTAGCATCATTATAATTATCTTCCAATTCTGAAAATTTGTTTCAATTTCTGATAGTTATTCTCACGATATATAATTAGTTAAAATTTATGCCAAGTCGTTTCTGATTGTTAGATCCAATTTCTGATAATTAGCCTCATGATAATTTGCTTCAATTTGTGATAGTTAACGTCATAATAATTAGCTTGCGTGAACTTCCATTAACTGAAACTAATTATCGTGAGGCTAATTATCTGAAATTGAAGCCAATTATCATGAGGTTAATTATCCCAAATTGAAGCCAGTTATCATGAGGCTAATTTTGTAGAAATGCTTTATTGCAAGAGGATTGGCATAAGTTGGTGCCTCTGCTTTATTTTTACTTTGAAGCGGACTCGTCTCGTGGAAGTGGGAGGATTCTTACAACCGAAACCAGGAACTGATGGCTATTCGAAGCGAGCGGAGCTAAGCCTAAAAACTGGACCTCTCAACTGAAATTCGTGTGCTGTGCTAAATTTGTAAAAGCAATAATCATTTAAACTCTTCCATACATTCCAAAGGTATACGTACACACTACGGTTGTATTGATGCGGCCTCAAAAGTTTTGATTTGATTCAGTTCGATTTTCGCCTCTGAAAAATTATCAGATTTGATTCAGTTCGATTTTCTGCACCCGAAAAATGAATTGATTTGATTCAGTTCGATTTTTGCAATTTGAAATAGTTTTGATTTTGATGCAGTTTTCCCCAAAACTGAATTTTGATGCAACTTTTGAGTTTTCAAATTTGCTTTTTTGAAACCTTTACATAATTTAAACCAACCTAATTCATTTCAGGACTTGTTTTGAGAACATAAAATTTTAGTTTTTCATAATATTAAATTCCCATTACTGCCGTTGAGATTCTTAATATAACTTAGACTTCTTTGCTTTAATGCAATTCTTGCATGCTAATCTTGATCAAAGTTTGAGCTAATTAAAAATAATCTAACAGTCTCTCGAAACGCAAGACTACATAAAGCAATTAACCTATTCTAGCAAATGCCTGCCAATACAGTCTTTCAAACTAAAAAATCCCGTTAAGATTTTGCTGCTGTCTCTGCCGTGAGCACCGCCCTAGTAAAGAGCACAAACAAACCTTAAATTCACATAATAGGTTCAATAGTATATACTAGAAAAAATGCATGTAGGAAAAAGTATTTTTCATAGTGCATACGAGACTAAGTGAAAGCCTTTAGCATATATTCTGCTGAATCGAAACGTGAATCAAAATCGCATTAAAATCAAAATTACTGATTCATGTTTTATTTGATTCAGTTCGATTAATCAAAAATCAAAGGTCGCATCAAAACACTTTTGATTCGATTCGAATCAAAAATCAAAATAACCGTAGTACACACGTCACTACTCTTGGTAACACCCAATTTGAACTGACTTACACATGATCACACATCACACACATACAAGGAACCGTGTGTATTTCATGCTTTTGTGTACTTCGCTAGGAAGGAATGACAACAACAAACTTCGTTTGCGGCTGCGGCTATTTATCGAAAATGTACATTTTGCACAGTTGTTTTCAAAATGCATGTGTATGATGGCTTTGGAGTCAGGTTATTTTGAAACTGCAAAAACTCGTTTTAAAATGTAATTATATATTTGCAGCCTTGAATAAAAACAGTCAATCCCGTATGTAGTGCTCTGCCCTTTTCTATTGTGTTATTATATAGTCGTCTCGCTTCATCTTATGCAAGTCGATACTGGTTGTTTACGTCTGATTTTGAAAACTTGTGACGAGAGAGTTGTTCTCATCAGAGATGAAACCGGGTCACCGGGTCACCGGGTCACCGGGTCAGTTCGGGTCACTATATGGACCGGGTCACCGGGTCACCGGGTCAGGAGCTCTGACCCGGTCTTGACCCGGTATTTTTGATTGGAGGAATTTTTTTGCTGTTATAGGACATTTTTCAAAGTTTTACCAATTTTTGCCAACTGAAAATTTCAACAATTACTCAAAAACTAGCAATAGAAATATTCTTAACTTAATCGTGTAGTTGTTTTAAATGCTTGTCGCTATAGTAGTGTCCTCATAATATTTGTAATGTCCTGTCAAGCTTAGATCTAGGTTTGAAACTACAATGATTGCGTTGAATCTTAACTAGAAAATGAAAACTATTGCATGGGCCCTGAGGTTTGAAATCTTTATTTTAAATTCTAAAATTCTCCATGCTCCATCTACTGTAAGTTATTTATCGCTGCTGCGATTATTTTTGGAGGGAGAGAGTCAGATTGTGGGTTTCAAGTCTCGGTAAGAAGGAAGATCTCAGCAAAACAAGGCTTACAGATTCTGAGTTTTACTTCGCCTTTTTGCAATTGTTATGGCTTACTACATATCTTCAGGAACCAATTGTGATTGATTTTATTTCATATTCTCTGAATTCTTAGCCATGCGAAAAAATATTTCCAAAGAATTTCCGCTGAGTGAAACTTCAATCATACAACTAAATGAAATATTTTACTAAAATATATAATGATAAAACAGAAAAGTGCTAATGTTAAACCATATGATTAGAATTAGATGATGTTATGACTTTGGCAAAGTATTTTGTCCAATTTGCTTGATTCAAAAAGCTATGTAGTTTACTTCACATTATTGAGTGCAAAATCGTGCAAATCGTTTTGATTTTTTCCGGCTTACTTACAATATTCACTTACCAATGCTACTACTTTAAGGAAAGCAAAATTTTTGCCCAACTTGATATTTTAGTCGTCAAAAATGTCCAAAATGGTAAAAAACACTCACCGCACCCCAATAAGTATTTTTTATCTTTTGCAAGCTTAAACCTGAATTTTCAAAAATACCGGGTCACCGGGTCACCGGGTCAGGGGTCGACCGGGTCACCGGGTCACCGGGTCAGTAAATAGTGACCCGGTTTCATCTCTGGTTCTCATGTCTTCCTTTGAGTTCTTTTTTTATTATCCACCCGTGACCAGGTTTGCTTGAACCGACCCGCTTTTATATCGTTTCATGCTTAGATAGAGGATGTGTTTTTGGATTTGGTCTTCTTAATGCTTGAAACAATCCACCATATCTAGGGTCACTCGAAATGTCGGAGTTCCGCATTGAAATCATTCCTTGCGTTGCGACTGGGCCGAAAGTTCCAGACCAATCCTTGAAGCAGAAGTGGGCAATCACACCAATCAAATTAGTTGGATAGCTTTACAGAAATTTATGTTCAAAGCAAAAATTTGCAGTTCTTGGAAATGCAGTTTTTTGGAAAACTGAACCAAATCTCTCTAGGCTCTCAGCAAGAAACCCCCTAAATGTTGGTGCGGAAAATGACCAATGTCCATTGATAAATCAACATCGTCCTGAATATTTGGCAACAGTATTGATGAAACCAAAACTGACTTAAAATGACTACTTCAAATGACTAGAACTTGGTTTAAGTATGACAGCATCAAAGTACTATTTTTGCACCTAAAAATTGTTTCGGGCTACATGCCGACTTAAGGTGGTGATTCCCTTTGGTCACAAAAGTTTGCACCATTATTACTCGTTCATTACTTAGAGTTAAGAAGCCATATCAAAATGTAGCTTGACATTTTCTCTTTTTAATGCATGCCACGGAACTAATGTTGCTTTTATAAAATATTTTTAACACCTCTTAGAAGAAGTATAATTTTCCAGAATTTTTGCAGACTCGAGTAAATTTTTTCGCGAGACATTGATTATATCATTCGATACCTACATCAGATAGCTGGGGACGATTTTTTATTTATTGTGAAATCGCTCTTCGTTATAGAGAAATAAGCTGAAATGTGTGCGTAACCCGTATTTTGCCTACTTTTTCCAACTTTGTCAAGCGATTATTTTAGCTAGAAAGCAGCAATCGGGGCAACTAAAAAATCGTCCCTGGGTATACTTGTGCTGAACACGTTTGTTCAGTAGCAGCCCTCCACCTTGCATGGTGAATGCTCCACAATCTTTGAAAAAAATTGGTCGTGTTTTTGCAAAAACTACATTTTTATGATAGCAGCCTACAGGATAGCAGTTGGAAGACGATCATGCGTCGGACAATTTGTCCCTGTGAGACCTTCAGATCGACGCCCTTAGTTTGATTTTACGGCCTGCGTAGTTCAAGAAAAATTGGATAATTTGATTTCTGCAAAAATGACAAGTTTTCGACGCCAAAACAAGAACATCGGCTATATCTCACGGTAGAGAAAAGCTAGAAACTTACTTTAAAAAGCAAAAATGTGAAGCTCAATGAGATCTTTCGAATGAATATAGTCATAACTGTATAGCAGCTGCCAAACGTTCAGAAATTTGGAAAACCCACTTTGACCGGAAATCTCGAATTTTCGAAGCGGGATTGTGCGGAGGGTGTTAGAATGCTAAAAGAACTTATTTCGGAAAGTTTCATCAAATTTCATCTTGATTTACGCCGCCAAAGAACAATATGTGCCCAAAGGGAATCACCAGCTTAAGGGGGGGGTCACTTTTTCGCCAATTTTTCGACCATCTCTGATTTTGCTCATTTTCACATATTTTGTCGTCCCCATGGGTCCGCGAAACAAGACAAGAGCGTTTTGCGAAATACTGCTTCTATCGTTCTGTACAGGCCCTCAAAGGTGACCTCGACATGTGTTAAACATAGGAAAATGGAAAAGTTAGGTTAAAAAGTTTGTGGCAGAAAATTTTTTCGCTGTATAAGAGTCAGAACTCCGCAACTTTTTCAGAACCATTAAGGACATATTGTAGAGTGCAGCTATCTCCTCTGAAGCGATTCTGTTCAGTATTGGATTTTTGGCGAATTTTTAAATTCTGAATTTTGGAAAATCGGCCATTTTTGGATCATGAAAAACAGGACCTACGGTACTCTTGTGCTTGTCCTGAACGATTGGCAAAAGCTACAGAAACGGCCAATAGATAGCTGCACTCTACGCATAAAACCACGTCTTATGAAAGTACTCGCATGTTTCTATCATCTACAGTATGCTCAAAAAACTTGCCACAAAAATAGCAAATTTTGCTAAAAATGGCCATTTTTCATAATTTTCACATTCTTTTGATAATTTCTCACTCATTATGTGGTAAAAAAATCACCAAACTTGGCGGATTAATTAATATATCTATGTCTGTCACATAATGTGGCCAAAACAAATGCATCAATGTTGAACATGCTGCTGTGGCGGCACCTTTGATCTTTATAGGTGAAAAATGTCAATTTTAAAATTTTTCCAAATATAGACAAAATGGGTATCAATCGATAGGTAATGGAACGAGGAGCAACTTTTCTCATACAACCATGGGTCTAAAATGTTGTCTGTGCAAGATAAAACGAGTTAAAGTTATACTGGGCAGTTCTGCAAGGTTAGGTCAGTGCAGCACTCAAGCATGCATTATGAAAGCCTGGATAGCTGGCCTTGAGCCACGTCTGTACTTAAATATTACCTTAGTAAAGGCTTTAATTTAGTGTATCGGTTAACTCTGTTTTCGGTCGCGTTTGGTCTCCACCTGACCTTGCAGGGCTCATCTCCCGAATTTTCAAGTTTTCCGGCTTTGAATCTGAATAAGTCTGTCTCAGTTTGATTTCGAACGCTAATATTCTAAGTTATTTTTAAGAACATATGGGGGCATATTATGTGTGAAAATGAGCGAAATCCGTGAGTATCGATTTTTGACCAAAGTGACCCCCCCTTAACCATAGAAATATTACAATGGTTGCAAATTGCAAAAGGAATACTATCTATTGGGGTGTCCTTTCCGGCGACACAACAAATCCGGTGTTCCGACTGTCTGCTGGGAGCAGCAAAACTCATAATTGTATCTTATCTTTTGATTTAAAATTCTCTGCTGCTCTGAGAATGTCAAACAGCACCCGGACCAGGTTTTGAAGTTGTGTATGTGTTACCGCAGATGTCATTTGTATGCGGCATCCTGAAAAGTTCAGCAAGTCGCTCCAACCTTCAAATTACTCAGTCACCGGTATCTCCACAAAGTTGAGGACGAATTTAAATCTAAGGGCCATTTCGCAAAAAGAGCTTAGCTTAAACTTGCATTTATTTACGAAAAGGTACCTCTGCTTAAACGGCCTAAACGGCTTAAATGGCTTAAACGGCTTAAATTTAAGCCGTTTAAGCCGACCTTTTCATAAACAACCATCGGCTTAAATTTTAAACCGAATCCTTTTCATAAAAAGCACATCGGATTAAAAATGTAGCGGCTTAAAATTAAGCCGTTTAAGCCGACCTCCTTTTCGTAAACAGTTACAGTTTAAGCCATTTAAGTCGGTGGCTTAAAATGCAGTGCAAATTGACTGTTTTTAAGCCGCGTAGAATCACGCGCTTAAACGGCTTAAATCGTTGTAGTAGTCATATTTAAACGCACGTAGCTTTCTTAATATTCGGAGTACATCAATACTATTTATATCAAAATGAAGCTCACAATGGGTATGTTCACAAAAAACTTAAACTACTTAACTTAAACGACTTAACTTAAACTACTTAAACTTCTTAAAAAATTCTTTTCATAAATAAACGGCTTTAATTACTTAAACTACTTAAACGACTTAATGGCTTAAACGGCTTAACTTAAACTACTTAATTTAAGTAGTTTAAGTAGTTTAAGTAATTTTTTATGAAACGAATTTTTAAGAAGTTTAAGTTAAGTAGTTTAAGCTTACTTTTAATTAAACTAATTTTATTTTGCCATCAAACAAGAGCGTGTCATTTTAGTGAAGCAGGCTTCAGATTCGGGCCTGCCCGAGCTTTGATCGAGTTAAAATTTATTGTTGTGCTGGTTTGGGTTCGCGTATTTTTGGCTTGAAAATCATTGAAATTCATTCAAATTTGCTGCAGTAACCTCATTCAGGCTGGAAAACATTTTAGAAAAGTCGCGGCTTGAGAATATGTGTATTGTAGAAATTAGCGTTTATCCGCCATAACTTGCGCTATGATTACTCTACAGGACAAATTTGTAGTCATGAAGACCTACATACAACTTTACTCTTCAGAGTAAATCATTACGGTTTAGGAGATAACAACGAAATTTAATTGACTTTTCTAAAACTGACCATTCGAAAAGTCAAGTATTGCAAGATGTCGACAGCTTCATTAGCACTGTTTGGAAAATTAAAGCCAGATTGTTTTGAATACATATTTCTAACAACTCATTCAAACGATTCGAAAGTGGCTTTTACACACTCATTTTGGAAAAATGCCTGTGGCTATTTTTCAGGGTTTTGCTCTTCGATTTCCTGTTCAGGAAAAAACGCCCAAACTTAAAACAACCCAAACGCTACACTACTGAACTACACTTCAACGCCAAAACCAGAAAATTTTGAAGAAAATCAGACAAATTTACATTTTTCTCTTAAAATGCTGGAGTTGGATGACAACTAAGATTCAATATTAAACTTTAATCACTGACTGGGACATTAAATAGATAAATAAATAAACATATATATATATATACTTTCTTTGCCCGTCTGCCATGAGAGTGGAAGGTAAGTAGTTAGAATTGCTTATATCGGTCATCGGTCATCGATGAGACTAGATAGTAGCTATAACTTAGGCTTTGATAGCCTAAACTAAACTCGAAGTTTTTTGACTCGAAGACTCGAAGTTTTCTTGACTTTAGCTGGTATATTTACATTAAATTTCTTATTTCAACAACTATTTTGCAGTACTTGATCATGCAACCAATTCTTTTCAGCTACAGAGGAAACTCTTGCAAGCACCAGTACTGAAATTTACAAGCTGGTTTATGATAACAAGTGATAATCTATAGGTATTTGATGTAATAATATGCTGGCATAAAAGAATTATATGCGCAAACGTTCGACATAGTTTCCCCAGCCAACGGAAAATTACTTATTTAAAGTTAAAATCGTTAAAAGTGCTACCATATCAATGGAAAATAGCTAATTTTAATTTAAAATCTCCAAAAGACTAGTTATCTCAAGTCAATAGTTGAAGCGTCATACGACTGTTAGACATTACCTATTTTTCAAAAACAAATACAGTTGTTTTGACAAATTAGCATTAATGTGCTCCTTATGAGCTTTCGATTGATATATAAATGACCTATTAACTCCCAAAATTGCGGAAGTTATGAAGCTTTTAAAATGGCCATTCAGACGTGCATTCTTTCGTTTAAGTTGTTTAAGCTCCGTAAATCACGAGGCTTAAAAATAGCTGTTTTTGAACTGAGTTTAAGCGGTCTACTTAAACTACTTAAACTAAGTAGTTTTTATGAAAACAGTTTTACTTAAACGGCTTAAAGTTTAAGTCGCTGAATCTTTAAGTAGACCTGTATTTGTGAAACGCCACTTTACTTAAAGTTTAAGTAGCTAGTTTTTTGTGAAAGGGGGTCTACTTAAACGACTTACGCTAAGTCGTTTAAGTCGTTTAAGTTTTTTAAGTACAGGTTGGTTTCACAAAATCCACTTCGTTTAAGGTGGTGATTCCTTTTGGGCACATATTGTTGATTGACGGCGTAAACCAGGATGAAATTCAACGAAACTTTCCAAAATAGGTTGTTTTAGCGTTCTAACACCCTCTGCGCAATCGCGCTTCAAAAATTCAACATTTGCGTTCAGGGCGGTTTTTGCCAATTTCTGAAAGTTTGGCAGCAGCTGCATGGCTATGACTATATCCATTCGAAAGAACTCGTTAAACTCTACAATTTTGCTTTTGGAAGGAAATTTCTAGTTTTTCCCTATCGTGAGATATAGCCAATTTTCTTATTTTGGCGTCAAAAACTTGTCCTTTCTGCAGAAATCAAATAATCCACTACTTCTTGAGCTACGAAAGCCGTAAAATTTAACTAAGGGTGTCAATTTAAAGGTCTCACAGAGGCCAATTATCGGAGGCATGACCATCGTACAATTGCTATCCCTTAGGCTGCTATCACAAAAATGTAGTTTTTGCAAAAACACGACCAAATTTTTTCCAGCGATTGTACAGAATTTAGTATGCAAGCTAGAGAGTTGCCACTTAGCAGATGTGTTCTACACAAAAATACCCCGGGACCCTTTTTTAGTTGCCCCGATAGCTGCTTTCTAACTGAAGTAGAGGCTTGCCAAAGTAGTGAAAAGTAGGCAAAATCCAGGTTGCGCAGACATTTTAGTTTATTTCTCCATAACGAAGAGCGATATCACAATAACTAAAAAAGGGTCCCCAGCTATTTGATAGAGGTATCGAATGCTCTAACCCATGTCCTGCGAAAAAATCTACTTCAGCCTGCAAAAAATCTGAAAAATTATACTTCTTCTAAAATACAGGAAAAACATTTTGGAAAGCCAAACTTAGATTCATTGTACTCATTAAAAAGAGTAAATGTCAAGCTACATTTTGATATAAAAATGGCTTCTTAACTCCAAGTAATGAATGAGTTATAATGGTGCAAACTTTATGTGACCAAAGGGAATCACCACCTTAAGTTAAGCCGTTTAAGTACTTTTTGTGAACAAACCCAATGAGAAGAATCCAGTGGCAATGGTCCTACAATTTTAACTGTAGGTAATTTTTTAAAAAGCCCCAAATTGATAAATCGTCATCGATACTGCTCGATACAGTATTATACAAGCTTTATGAAGCTAAAAATACATTTTGTTAACTCAACTTAAGTTATTCTATATCTTTACTGGTTATAAATGAATGCTCCAGAAACAGAAACTTGAAAATTAAACTGATACTATATTTCTGCGGTGACTGAAATTATTTTGTGTTGCCGACTATACTTTTGACCAATACTAAGATCGGCACCTGGAAAAACGCTAGCCCTGTCGAATGAACGAAGTGTGTGAAGCAGGTCTGGATTCTGCTTAAACAGCAATTAGGGGTGGGTCGCTTTTTGGCCGATTTTTCTACTTCTCCGATTTTGCTCATTTTTGCATATTTTATACTCCCAGTCCCAACGAGTCCGCAAAATTAGATAAGAGCATTTTGCGTAATATTACTTCTATCGTTCTGTAGAGCCCTTCGAAGGTGACCCTGACATGTTTTAAACATAGGAAAATGAAAAAGTTAAGTTAAAAAGTTTGCGGCAGAATTTTTTTGCTGTATACAAGATACAGCGATACAACATTGCACACATGTTTAGGACATACCATAGAGTGCAAGTAACCCTTTTGATACAATTCTGTTAAGTAGAGGATTTTCAGTGGTTATTCAAAATTTTGGAAAATTTGTGTTCTTTGTACTATGAAAAGCAGGGCCAGCAAAACATTTTGGTCTCTCCTGCACGATTGACAAAAGCTATAGAAATCGCTTTTAGATAGTAGCACTCTGCGCATATACAGAATTTGCAAGACAGTAGTCGCAAATTTTTACCACTTGTAGTGCCCTCAAAAACTAGCCACAGAATCTGCGAATTTTGCCAGAAATCGTAATTTTCCACAATTTTCACGTTTTTTAAAATAATTTCTTACTCATTATCCATTCGAAAGCCACCAAATATGGCTCACAAGTCTTTCAATGTCTGCCAAATATTGTGGAAATGACAAGTGCTTCAAGGTTGAACGTCCTATTAGTTCCTTTGATCTCATATGGGTCAAATTTATCAATTTTCGAATTTTCCAAAAATAGTCTAATTGGTATCATTCGATATCTAATGATGCGCTGAACAACTTTTCTAATATAACTATGTGTCTGAAATGTAGTATCTGAAGGTTAGAGCAAGTTAGTTAAAGTTTGAGGGCCAGTTAGCTGAAAAAGGCTCAGTTCACAATTGAAGAATGTACTGTGAACAACTGGCTAGTGGCTGAATATCCCGTTTTAGTAATAAAATATTAGCCAACCCGCAGAATTAATGTGCCATATTAGTTGACCCAATTTCGCTGCCGTTCTGTCTCAACATGACCTTGGAGGGCAAATCACAGTGATTTTCAAGTTTTCCAACTTTATAGCTGAATATCTCTGCCACAGTTTGGTTTCGAACTCTTATGCATTATCTTGTCTTTGAGAACATATGCACCTCTACTGTTTGCGAAAATGATCGAAATCCGTAACTATCGATTTTGACCCTAACTGACCCACCTTTATCGAATACCATTAGCGAATCATGATGGCAGGCTGACCGACCGCGACCGCGGACATTAAAACCTCACCTTAAAACAGGTTTACTTAAGGAATCACATGTGATTATATACATTAAAGTTATCAGGATGCAACAGTAATTTATTGTGTCTGCTATAGTCGTAAAGACAAATTTAACTTGGGAGATAAATAGTGAAGATTAAGCTACAATCACGCAGAATGAAATCCCGCTTTCGCTCTTATTTATAGTGAAAATGCTTTCATAAATAATAGGCTTAAACGGCTTAAAAGAGCTTAGCTTAAACGGCTTAGCTTAAATGGCTTTAAAACCCTTTTCATAAATAATCTGCTTAACAGGCTTAAACGGCTTAAATTAAGCCGTTTAAGCTAAGCAGTTTAAGCCGCCTAAGCCGTTTAAGGGCCTTTTCACAAAAAGCTTAAACGGCTTAGCTTAAACGGCTTAGGTTAAAAGGCTTAAATGGCTTAAAAATCCCTTTTCATAAATAATCGGCTTAAAGGGCTTAAACGGCTTAAGCTGCTTAGCTGGCTTAAACGGCTTAGCTTAAACGGCTTTAGTTAAGCCGTTTAAGCCGTTTAAGGGGGGGGGTCACTTTTTAGCCGATTTTTCGACCATCTCCGATTTTGCTCATTTTCACATATTTTGTAGTCCCCATGGGTCCGCGAAACAAGACAAGAGCGTTTTGCGAAATATTGCTTCTATCGTTCTGTACAGGCCCTCAAAGGTGACCTCGACATGTGTTAAACATAGGAAAATGAAAAAGTTAAGTTAAAAAGTTTGTGGCAGAAAAATGTTTCGCTGTATAAGAGTCAGAACTCTGAAACCTTTTTAGAACCATTAAGGACATATTGTAGAGTGCAGCTATCTCCTCTGAAGCGATTTTGTTGAGTATTGGATTTTTGGCGAATTTTTAAAGTCAGAATTTTTGGAAAATCGGCATTTTTTGGACCATGAAAAACAGGCCACCGGTACTCTTTTGCTTGCCGTGAACGATTGGCAAAAGCTACAGAAATGGCCAATAGATAGCTGCACTCTACGCATAAAACCACGTCCTATGAAAGTACTCGCATGTTTCTATCGTTTACAGTAAGCTCAAAAAACTTGCCACAAAAACAGCAAATTTTGCTAAAAATGGCCATTTTTCATAATTTTCACATTCTTTTGATAATTTCTCACTCATTACGTAGTAAAAACTACCAAACTTGGCAGATTAATTAATATATCCATGTCGGTCACATAATGTGGCCAAACAAATGCGTCAATATTGAACATGACTGCTGTGGCGGCACCTTTGATCTTTATAGGTGAAAAATGTCAATTTTAAATTTTTTTCAAATATTGACAAATTGGGTATCAATCGATAGCTAATGGAACGAGGAGCAACTTTGCTCATAGAACCATGGGTCTAAAATGTTGTCTGCACAAGATACAACGAGTTAAAGTTATACTGGGCAGTCCTGCAAGGTTAGGTCAGTGCATCAATCAAGCATGCATTATGAACGCCTGGATAGCTGGCCTTGAGCCAAGTCAGCACTTAAATATTACCTTAGTAAAGGCTTTAATTTGGTGTATCGGTCAACCCTGTTTTCGGTCGCGTTTGGTCCCCACATGACGTTGCAGGGCTCATCACCGGAATTTTCAAGTTTTCCGGCTTTGAACCTGAATAACTCTGTCACAGTTTGATTTCGAACGCTAATATTCTAACTTATTTTTGAGAACATATGGGGGCATATTATGTGTGAAAATGAGTGAAATCCGTGACTATCGATTTTTGACCAAAGTGACCCCCCCCCTTAAGCCGATTATTTATGAATACGGATTTTAAGCCATTTAAGCTAAGCCGTTTAAGCTAAGCCGTTTAAGCGCTTTTTGTGAAATGGCCCTAAGCCGCCTAAGCCGTTTAAGCCATTTAAGCCAACTATTTATGAAAAGGAGTTTTAAGCCGTTTAAGCCTTTTAAGCTAAGCCGTTTAAGCTAAGCCGTTTAAGCTTTTTACGAAAAGGCCCTCAGACCTGCACCAATGAAAACATGAAAAATGCTGTTCTTTGTCAGGATTTGATCCCACCCACAGGCTGGCTAGCCACCTAACAATTGATCCAAACATAGGCAGTGTATTACCACAAAGCCTTCTACTGATTTCAGATTAATTGTTTAGTCAATAGGTCCTGACTCCTAGCTTAATTGACGTGGTGTCTAATTATTTTCAGGTCTATTTCAATTCTGTCAACAAAGTGATTATTGAAGAGAATGCGCTGGCTTCCACTACAATTGGCTCTGGTTCAGTCAACTGTGGCACAGGAAAAGCCACCGGTCGTGAGAGCAGACACGGGGATCTGCGTGGAGCAATGTCTCCTCGTCTTCCGAGGCTTCCCACTCAACAGCAACAATTCCGAAATCTGCCAAAAGTTGGACATTTTTGAGGAGTGCGTTCAGTCCTGTCCGAAAACGGGGAAACTCTGGTCCGACATAATCCTAAAGTTTCCGGAGGAATTTGAAGCCGTCAGCAAGATTTGCAGTAAAAGTGGAAACCCGGTGGATGACTCCTCGAATCTGCAAAATCCGTGTCTGCAGCGTTGCGGACTGGCGGGGATCGGTTCCGGAAACCGGGTTTGCTCCGGCTACCAACGGTTCGAAGACTGTGCCATTCTCTGTCCACAGTTGGCGAGTTTGATGCCCAGGATTTCGGAGATAGTCAGAAACTACTGCCAACAGGTGGAACATCCCCACATGTCTTTCGAAGAAGTAGAAGATCTTTTGATACAAAAACAACAGAATGATGATATGAACATGATAGAGGGAAAGAGTGAAGACATGAACTCCAAGAAAGCGGACTCAGCTACGGAGTTTGTGATCTGCGTGGCCAAGTGCCAGGAGGAGGTGCTCTTAGGGGGACTCTCCAGTGCTGACTGTTTCGAAGTCTGCGGTCAGCAGAGGGAGACCTAGGAAGAGACTGGAACTGCAGCTGATGAAGAAGGAAGACTAAAACAGTAGGATTGGTGTACTGATTGACAGCCCTGGAAGATCGTTAAAGGTGACTCTTATCAATTAAAAATCTATTTTGTTCTTATTTTGTTGCTACATGACTACAGACAACCTTTCAATCAGTCCAAATACTCCGCCACATTCAGGATTTTTTCATTTCCAGCAGTTCGTAGTCTCTCTCTCAGTCAGGCAGCCAACAAAGAACAGAGTTTTGCAAATTCAAATAAAACAGAGTTGACCATTTAACAGCGTTTGTGCATTTGTTCTTTGTGCACTCTACTCAGAGGTAACAACGGACCATTTGTAACACGTTTGTACAATTTGCATAAATTTCTGCAACTTTCGCCTGTTGCTAAACCATTGTGCAAACTGCTTATGTAACTAAAATGACTAAAACATATTATCTCTCTGATTCTCGACGAGATAATCTCATTTAAGCATACTATCAATCCTAGGCAAAAAACTAAACTAAAAGAAAGACGAGATTTATTAGAGCATGCCTAATACAACGGTTACCAAGTGTTAAATAAACACAGATTAAGAATGGGGAATATTTAAGGCAGCGGAACATCTCTCTTCTAGAGATTCTTCAATATAACGATTCATGCAATCCGACGATTTCCATCTGCCTTGTAATTGCAGTAGATGGGCAGACATTTTGGACCTTGCTGCCGCGGAAGCACCACTTGCGCGAAGGCTGTGGGTGGAATAGGTGGCTGCGTCGAGGCCTACACTTGTTACCGTCGATTTAATAATTTTACGCAAACAGTCATAGGTAATGGGTTTCCCAGTAGGAGTGAGACCACACTTCTTAGTGTACTGGAACGATTGCAGTAAAGGTGAATTTAAACCATTTATGGAAAAAGAAAGAAGGAAGTCCACATAACGCCGAATCAAGGCAACCGGGCACCGAGGAGTATTTGCAGCTGCAATTACTGTGAAGTCGCCTTGGCGAAGCTGGTCAGTTTTGCTAGAGCGAATATGAACCTTAATAAAGGAAGGCAAAAATTCAAGACCCTGAATGAATGGCTTGCGTAACTCACTAGCGCGGCACATCGCAATGTAACCCAAGGCAAAAATTGCCGCAGTGCGCAAAGAAGTGGGACCTGAAGAAGCAGAGGCACGGTCGAAAACGCTAGTAATATGGTGGGCAGAAAAAATGGAAGCCTTTCGAACCGGTTGAGCCAACTGCCGTTGAAGACCGTTCACAAGACGATGCAGAGTGGGGTCCTCATTCAGAGACTACCACCATAGCCCGCAAACTGATTCACAAAGGTTAAAGCCGCCAGAGCAACGGAAAGGAAGAAGAACTCAATTTACTGCCCAGCAAAAACAGCCCGACTTGGAGAGGCGGAAAGGGAAGAGAAGGAGAAAGCTCATAGGAAGTGGAAAACCAATCACAGAAGTTTCCGAAAAAAGTTAAGTACGATTTGAGAGAGTTGACTGCCAAACCACAGCACATGGTGGATGCAAAATCAATCGCCTGGGCACTTGGCGCGGATGACGCAAGAAGGGCTTGATACCAGGTAGAATTTTTGATGAGGTCTAGAAAATCCAAAAAATAAAAGAAGAATTTACAACAAGCTACAACAAAAAGATTGGGTAGGGGGGGATGGGCTCGAAAGTGAAAGATTTTGGGCAAATAAACAGGACAGAAAACCGAAAACCGTTGTAGGCAGAATTCTGACTCGTAACTGATTAGGAAGTGGAATACGAAATTATAAAGTGGTGTAGATTATGCAAATTAAATATGCAAATGTACCTAGGATTTCATACAGCTTAAATACGAGTGTTGTTTTCACTTGCTCAGATACTGGGAAAAATTTGAAGTTTTGGGTGGCCTGCCTAATGGTGGTGTTGACCCAGAATTGGAAGTGGGTCGCAATTTCGTGACCCGAGGGCAGATTTGGCTCCGGGTCCAAAATTTCAGACCCGGCCCGGACTCGTTAGGCCAGACCCGGACCCATCCAGACCCGTAACCGGGTACCCGGATTTAAAAAAATGACCAGTTTGCATTTCAAACCTTCACTGCATTCTTAAATTTCACTGCAAATGCCCTACTGTAATAGTGTGAATCAAACCTGTGATAAGTTTCAGGTAAATTTATTTTACGCTTCGCGACAATTTTTTTATGATTTGCGTGCTAGGGCTACAGAATTGGGATCTCGTTTGGATATTGGTAGCAGTTTTTATCATGAGTCCAGAGAGACGACGTGAGGCTGTCCTTCGGATAAGTTACGATTGCTTTGGAGGAAAGAGGGTGAACGAATTTTTGGTGTCTTGTAATGTGAAAAGAATGTACTTGAGCTTGTTTACTAAATTATACAAAGTTATTAATTCGAGTTATCATATTCTACTTCCAATTCTAGTTACATATTTTGTTTCTAGCCCATCAGAGCAACATAGATTAGAAAGACCTCAGCTAGGCTACTACGAAACATTGTATCTCAATGCTACATGGTACTGCCAGCCGAAAAGAAACGAACAAATTATAATTTTTAACATCCTTAAATGTACCAAAATCCAGTTTTCTTCAATATTTTGGTTGGACCCGGACCCGGATTCGAAACCGCGGGTCTTACAGTTGGACCCAGACCCGACCCAGCCCGCGGTACCCGGACCCGGCGCCAACTCTGTATTGACCGGCCGGAAGGACCCGACCTTCAAACCTGGGGGGCTGTCTCAAAATATTTTGTACCCTCTTTATATACTGTTTCCTTTCCCCATAGCTTAATTTTTAGCTTATTCAATTCAACCTACATAGCTTATTCAATCCCGACTGTACTAGATTCTTTCGCGAAGACCATGGTTACATTAACTAACTGTGAGATTGGCTACATTGACAACCATAAACAGTAGTAGATTCAAAAGTCAGAAAGCTAGCACCAAGAGTCCATGATTTTCTTCTATATATTAGAAGAATAGTAAGCCATTAGAGGGCTCCTCTTCTTGGCATTACGTAACGGTGCTTCGACCATAATACGAGAATGTCCCCCCCCCCGTTTGGGAGGGGGGGTCGACAGGTATACCCCCTCTCCGTTTGGTGGAGGGAGGGTAGTCGAAAGTGGTCCCCGTTTGGTGGGGGGTAGCCAAAAGTGGTCCCCATTTGGAGGGGGGTCGTTAAAAGAGGTCGCCCTTTGGGAGGGTCGCTCAAGCAGGCTAAGTTTGGCTCATTCTGACTGGCTGTTGGCGATTCCCCCTCAAACGGGGACCTCTTTCAGCGGGTTCTGGTTTACATTCATTACCGAGAATTGCTTAACCGAGAATTGCTTTACCGAGAATTGCTTAACCGAGAATTGCAAAAGCGAGAATTTGCTTTACCGAGAATTTGCTTAACTGAGAATTTGCTTTGCCGAGAATTGCTTAACCGAGAAAATATCTAAAACCAATATATATATATATATATATATATATATATATATATATATATATATATATATATAAATATATATATATATATATATATATATATATATATGATATGTATATATGTATATATATATATACGTGTGAACTAGTGCTCGGAACGGTTCCACTGGAACCGGTAGAACCAGAACCGGAAGGATTTTTGGAACCGGAACCGGAACCGGAACCGGTAGCATTTGAAACCGGACCGGTTCCAGTGTAATTTGTCACAGATGATTTGAAAAATATAACCAAAAATTCAGTTTTCAGCCTGCAAATTTTCAAAATTTCTCTAGCCTTTAAATGTGAACTTTTAGTCAAGAAATTCTGAAAATTTCTCTATCCTTTGAATGTGGTTTCCTGGAAGTTTACTCCAATAAGTAAGAGTATAACTTTTTACTGTACATATGTTGGTATGTACAGTCTACCAACGCAATTACTTTGGAGCTGATTTTTGGAGTCATCAACTTTGAAGCATTAATACTAATTGTCTACTTATAGCTAAAAAATCATCTTTACATCAAAATATAGCTTGCGATAGTCTTTTTCTAATAGATACCTGGAAACTAACCTTGATGTCTATAGTTTTCACTGAATATTAGAATTGGTCATATAGATTTCCGCATAATCTCGCAGTGGAGACAACGATAACGAGAACCTGGCCGAAAACTGTCTTCAGATTTGTTTTCAGCAAACTCTGAAACTTCCTGCACTACATATACAACGTTTCAGGAAAATCGTAGAAAAACTTTGCTTTGTTCCTCTTAGACTGTTGTGTATCCCTTGGAAGCTTAAAATTTTAAAATTTTGCTGCAGATTGGCCAATAATTTGTTGAAATGCATCTGTGCTAAATTGACAAAACAAAAATCTGCTAAACTGACCATATCAGTCATAAGTTTTACAGATGTTTTATAGCTAAACACTTTTAGTTTTACTGTTGAATATTGAATTTTTACTGAAATTTTATTGATTATACAACAACCTAATAAAAATAATTTGTTTTAAGACTTAAAGGTTTAATAAGGTTTAAAGTTACAATTTTGCTAGTGAAAAATATAAAAATAAAATTTTAGTCTAGGCCTGAAACTGAAACTGAAACTGAAAATAATTTCAGTGAGGCCTGAAACTGACACTAAAACTGAATCTGAAATTCCGGCGAGCAACCGCCTGAAACTGAAACTGAAAATCAGATAAAATAATACCTGAAACTGAATCTGAATCTGAATCTGAAATTTTGACGAGCAACCGCCTGAAACTGAAACTGAAAATCCTCAATTATAGCAGACATGAAACTGAATCTGAAACTGAAACTGAAAATAAATGGTCCGCCTGAAACATCACTACACAGAGGGATTCGTCCACTTTCCTAATACCGGCAGCCTGCATTGGAGATGAAATAAAATGTTCATTAATGAATGAATGAAACCATTATTAATAATTAATGAAATGAATAAATATCTTCATTTCTAGTCCTACAGTCATTTTGTTTAAAATTTTTGAAACGTTTGGAAGTTTCTTTTTCAAAATTCTCAAATGGTGAAAAGTTGGAAAGGATTGCGAAAGGAAATTTTATTATTTTAACACTTTTCACGCATGTATGCAGAGTCACTTTTAACTCTCCCAGTTTTAACTCTTTTAATTCTTTTAGCGAATACACAGAGTTAATTTTAACTCTGCCAGCTTTAACTCTTTTAACCTTTATTTTTAACCCTGCAGAGTTAAGATTTAAAAACAGGAAGAGTTAAATTTAACAATGCGCATTCATGGAAAGGGTTAAAAACTTCCTTTCATCTATTCTACTCTTCCCATTCGCGAAAGGACCTTAGTACACAGTGAGTCGCAAAAGTGGTCATTTTTACTGGAATCAGGGCACCAAAATGGAAAACGAACATTTTTTAAAAGCATTGAGCTATTTCTAACGGTTAAGTTAGTATAAGCCAGAACGGTTGCCAGTTTAATAAAATTAGTTTATTCAAAATGAAGTTCAAGACAATTTTGGTTTATTTAAACTTGTTCTACTGCACATTTTACCACCTCAAATTTGCTATTTGCCAACATCAATTAGGTATTAGATAAAGTTTATTGCGAAAACTGGAGATTTCACCGAAAACTAATTCTGCAGTTTTGGGACTGCACGTAAAGATCGAATATAACAACGTTGGGTCATAATGTTTTGATCCAATTTATATAAAAAATTAAAAAATTTTGAATTATAAGCGTTTTATAAAAATCTCAATTGGAACCGGAACCGGAAGCTAGAACCGGAACCGGAACCAGTGCTCTGGAACCGGTTTCAAAAATCGGAACCGGTCCGAGCACTAGTGTGAACACGAAGCATGCAAGAATCCTGGAACCTAGGGTTAAATTGTGAAAAAGCAAAAATGTTAAAAACATTTTTACAGTTATTAACAGTAGCAACATTTCGGACTTCTTAACAGTGTTTTTACACTTTTAAACACCACGCTTTACGCTTTAACACCTTTTTACATATTTTTAACACTTTAACACTACTTTTTTTAGAATTTTTTTAAATTTTAACAGCTACGAATACCGCCAATCTACAAATAGTATTCCAAATAGTACAAATTGCAGACAGTGAGCTTTGTATGCGTGAAAATTGCATTAAAAGTACAAGCTAGCTGTGATTAGACTATGTTGAGTTTTCTGGAAATACATTTTGGATTAGTAAGCTCTCCACTGTAACGCAGTTGCAATGGTTTCTCGGTTCTCTTCCATACAACATGTTCAGAGCTTCCATTGACAATTTAGAATTTTTGCAAGATGGAATCTTTAACTGGCCAAGGACAGTTAGCGAAAACAAGGACAAAGAAATTTAGTCAAAGAAATTTATCGAAACGTAATGAGACAGTATTTGAAAATAAACAGTTTCTAATCCAAAATTTATAAATTTTTGAAAGTTATAAGTACCAGACAATAAGTTTTGTAATAGATTTTTACCTCAACCGTACATTCTCATTATAGCAACTGAAACCCACCTGAAACCCCCTGAAATAATCCACCACTTAAATGGCAAAACGAAACACGAATATATAGTTTCTCAATCCGCGGGATGGAAGATTGCTTGCAATTAACAAAATTTTTGTCAATTGGCAAAATAAATAAAAGAGGACTTAAGGGGGGGGGGTCCATTTTTGGGCCATTTTTTCGACTTTCTCCGATCTCGCTGATTTTCACACATTTTATTGTCCAAATAGTATATTTTAACGAGTTTTTAAAATTAAAGTCGTAACTCTTACGGTTGACGAGTAATTTCAGCTCAAAATTGAGATTGCATGTGTTAAACATAGGAAATTCAAAAAGTTTACATTTTTTCGTGTGCGCCAAAAAAATCTCCCGACAAACGCAGATGAATCTGGACAAATTATACATTAAAATAACGCTGAAATGGTAAACTGCGGTACCTTAGAATTAGAATTTTAAATTAGGCCTTTTAAATTTTTTAATTAATTTTTGAAGGATTAAAATTTATCGTGATGCTAAAATCGTGTTAAATTTTAATCCTTCAAAAATTAATTAAAAAATTTAAAAGGCCTAATTTAAAATTCTAATTCCAACGTACCGCAGTTTAACATTTCAGCGTTATTTTAATGTATAATTTGTCCAGATTCATCTACGTTTGTCGGGAGATTTTTTTGGCGCACGCGATAAAATGAGAACTCTTTGAATTTCCTATGTTTAACACATGCAATCTCAATTTTGAGCTGAAATTACTCGTCAACCGTAAGAGTTACGACTTTAATTTTAAAAACTCGTTAAAATATACTATTTGGACAATAAAATGTGTGAAAATCAGCGAGATCGGAGAAAGTCGAAAAAATGGCACAAAAATGGACCCCCCCCCTTAAGCCCGGTTCGCATTAGGCAATAATTTTCGGAAGTATGATTGTCTGCCATCAATTGGTAGCCTAAGGGCGAATTGCATAAAAATTCTTGGTTACTGGCAAGACCAAGTTAACCTGAAGTTTAGATATTGAATAATACTGACGTTAAAATTGAAAATTGAATTTTCGATTCATTGTCAGCGCAAATCCTAAATCAGGTCTGTAAGTTTAAGAAAACCAAAATTCATTAAAACAAAAAAGTAAAAGTTTGATTCTTCAGTAAAAATTAATTCTGTATTTTGGTGGTGTCTTAAAAATTGCAAGACTTAGAATTTTGATATTTAATGTTTTTGCCCAGCAAATTTAAAAACAAAAAACATCAGATAACTAGATTAATCTTTAAGTGGAATCATACAGGATCGATACAAACTGTAACATTGCACTTGTGAAGGGTCTTTTCGCGAAAGAGTAGAGCTGAAGAGTAACTACCCTCATGCATGACTTTACCTCCATTGCCTCTTTTAACGGGATTGAGTTAAAATTGCAACTTGCTAAATAAGTAATGTATTGTATTTTAATTATATTAAACGTCATAAATTGAGTAACTTTCTGTTTATTATACATATATAGTTTAGCATACAGAACCCGGCAAATAATTACATTATTTATTCAAGTTAAAATCTAATTTTTACGCTACTGTTATGTACGAGTTTGAATTTGATTAATTAAGAAAATGAGGTAAAATCGTACAACTAAAATCATATTGATGAAACATATGAACGTAAGTAAAACAGAAACACACTTACTAAGTTGTAAAAGCCATTAAGGGTTTAATAACATTATGCATATTCAGCCATTCATCATTTAGTCCAGTATTGACAATGTAAATTTCTCGGTTAAACAATTCTCGGTAAAGCAATTCTCGGTTAAGCAAAATGTGTATATTTGGTTTTTCTCGGTAAAGCAAAATTTCAAATTAACGGCTGCTCATTTTCTCGGTAAAGCAATTCTCGATTAAGCAATTCTCGGTAATGAACGCACACGCTTTCGCGACCCCCCCCCCCTCGAAACGGGTACCACTTTTGGCTACCCCCACCAAACAGTGGTCCATTTTCGAATAGAACAAAAACTACCGTAATCGAAGAGAAGCCCTCTAGTGACTCTTCTTAATAGTAGTGCAATTATGCACTCTTGCTAGTACCAAGCAAGCAACAACGTAGAGTTGGGACCGGTTCCAATTTTCAAAACCGGTTCCGGTTCCGGTTCTAGAGTACCGGTTCCGGTTCCGGTTCCGGTTCCGGTTCTAGCTTCCGGTTCCCGGTTCCAAGTACAAATGTCGTAGTTACATTTTAACATTATTTAATATTGGATGCAGGCCCCCAGCAAGGGTTATACAATCAAAATTATAAAGCAATACTGCAAAACAATTGGAATAGGTAATGCGATAATAACCAACTGGCTTAATCTTTTTTGTTTACTTAGAATTTTAAAGTTTTCGCCTTACCTTGAATTTGCTCCATTACGCTGTTACTATATGCACAACATACGCTAAAACTTTAGTATGGTCGAGCAAATTGTTTCGATAATTCACCGTGAGATTCTACTGTGCATCTAAATGCAGACATCGCCTTCTGAACAGAATCTTGTAAACTGCACAACGTTTCAGTAAAACATGCTGAGAATTGAGATATACTGGAGCTTAAATTTTTATTCCTTTAAAAAGAGTACAGTGTCAGAAGCAAATAGTTTCCAAAACATTTAAATGCATTTAAAATATTTAAAAGCTGAAAGCCAAATTGGAAAGAAGAACATTAAAGTTATAGTTAACGAGGAATGTACAGTCGCTTGATTACACAAAATAGCTAGCAGATACTTCTACATGCTGTTCCATTATTTGAACTTTGATTGACTTTCGTCTCCGTTGCGGATAGCTTAAAAATAAGAAAATAAGTACTCCTCTAAAATTTAATATTTTTTAAAAAATGCTGCTTAAATCTTGTGTGCTGACAACACCGCCTTACATTTACCAATTTTTTGAGAAGATACACTCAATTTCCGACTACATCCCATCGAGCTCTCATCTTTTCTATGAGGTTAATATTCAAATATGTAAGCTGGTTAAAGTTTTCATTCGGCGATGCATCGTTCACGTCTGAACGAAAGTGTCCGTCTTTCATCAATTACAATTGGAATTTTAGAACAGAAAATTCAAAAATTCGTTAAAATTAATTTAGAGACATTTTCCCAACTGCATTTTGTAATACACACAAAATTACTTAACAAAATTTGAAAAATCAGAAGCATGAAAACAAAAAATTACGAAATTCCTTCCGGAATAAAGGAAGTAGAAATTTCCCCTTGCAATACATGTTCCTCATTTTTCAAGTATGTTTAACATTTAATTTTGGTCTTAACAGACGGGATAATGTCACTAGTGTTGATTCAAAGAAACATTTGAAATTTCTCTTAATTCTATGCCTCGGCTTCAGTGAAACCTGATACGTGCCTCGATCGCCTGAAAAGGGGAAGAGGTGAGTTTGTGTCACCTTCAGTGGAAGCTGAAGTTGTCGTTTTCAGTTTAGGGTCTAAAAATTTATGCTATGGAGTGTCAGCTTCAGTTTCAGTTCCAATAATTGTACCTTCATTTCACGTTTAGTTTGAAACTCTTAATTATTATCAGTCTCATCCTGCATATTTTGCCTTCAGGTCTAAATTTGTTTAGTTTCAGTTCAAACTAGATTTTTAGTTTCAATTTCAGTCACTAGCTTGAAAAAGACAATATGAATGGCAACAGTGAATGGCAACCACAAAAACAAAATCCAGCTTTTGCAAAATTTAAACTCCTGCAAAAAAATTAGTTCAAGTCCATTTTTAAGAGTGGAACCGGCCGGTTACCAAATCCTACCGGTTCCGGTTCCGGTTCTAAAATTCCTTCCGGTTCGGTTCCGGTTCTAGTGGAACCGGTCCCAACTCTACAACAACGGACACTTGATGAGTGTGACCGCTGGCAGTGCAGGCTCTTTCTCTCATCTCATGGTTACTCTGCACGCTAACGACTGACCCATACAAACATGCACCGAAACAGGTGCAACTTTCTACATCAGCATGGTAACTGTTTTTGCTTGCTAACGATCTAAAACACACTAGCCTGAAATGTGTCGGTTTGAAGTTCTACAATGGAATGATATCATAGCGGGCAATTTGTTTGAGCTAAAGGGATACATTTGAGGGGGGGGGTGAGTCCTTAGCGTGCAGAGCATGTACCTGAACTCTGGAGTTGGTAACAGCGACCGCGACGCTGCGCAGCGGTCTCAACCATTGTGTGCTCTTGTCGCCAGCTGCAAACCAAGTCTGCAAGAACTAGTGTTGTCATCCGGACCTGTTTCGGGCTCGGGCACTGTTCCGGGCCCGGCCCGAGCCCGGCCCGGATCAAGAGTCGATCGGACAGGCACGGCCTGGGCCCAGCCCGAAGTTTTATCGGGCTCGGACCAAAACAGCCCGGGATTTTTTCCGGGGCCGTTTCCGGGCCAAAGGAAAAAGTGAAACAAATGATAGAAAAAACACCGAATTTTTACTGCGTATCCTTGAAACTAGAAGCGTACATTTATTTCCTAGCACTTATGTTAATTATGTGTTAAAAACTACATCAAAAATCGTTCTTTCTTATCTTGACCATTCGGGCCGGTTTCGGGCCTGACATCCGGGCCTGTTTCGGGCCCGAAATCCGGGCCGGGCCTCGGGCCTGTTTCGGGCTCGGGCTTCGGGCCGGGCCCGGGCCGGGCCTGGCCCGGCCTGGGGCCCGGCCCGGATGACTAGGAACGGCCCGGCCCGGGCCCGGCCCGGATTTTTCGCTAACGTGACAACACTAGCAAGAACTACCTAATAAAACAACAACTACTGTTCATTTATTATCAGGAAATCTACAATGCATCTAACAATTAACAAATGTCAATTCAGTTGTCCAATCAAAGCATTTAACTCGAACGATTCTTCGTCCAGTATGCAGCGGAATTTTTTCTACTCCGTCTACTTGATTTCTATGACCAAGAGCCAACTGACCGTACTTATTCCAACCAAAGCTGTACCCAATACCCAGATCTAAAACAAAACAGGATATGCTCATAAACAACATTAAAAACTACTTATAACAGACATTAAATATCATTGGCTTTAGACAGTCAACATACCTACCTGCCCCTCCGGCGGATTTGAACGCTATAAAAAGGTTGTACAATTAAAAATCTGTTAGACTAAATTGACTGCAATTTTCAGCCATGAATTCGTGTCTAGCAGATTGTGTAAAAACAGTTAGTAGTGCACAAAACAGCTAAGGTATTCGTCGAGCAAAGAAGCGGATTTTTTCTGTGCTCTACGACAGTTGCCATGAGTCCCGACTAAATGTTTTTCGTTTGAACAGAAGCACGGAATGGGTCAAATCAAGAAAAAAGTGAAGGTACCGGAAAGAATTGTGGAGTGGCGAGAACCACACGCAACAGCAATCACAGATATGTTGTCAGAGGGCAAGGGCAAGAATTCGGGCGACAATACGGTGGAACACTAAAACCAACAATGCTTCATGCACACCAAAAAGTAGGAAAGTAAGTGTTTAACGTCCGATTGCACCGAAACAGACTCAGTTTGCTCGATGCTAGCTTAACACGGAGCTAACTCGGTGTTCGCTATTCAGCAGCTGAGCTATAACTTAATGCTACAGTTAGGCCGTTGCACCAACTTAGGTCCTGTCAAGAATAACAAACCCTAAGCTTCAGGTTTCAGGGTTATCTTTAGCCAATTAGATTCGTTTCTTTAGTTAATGTACCCAATCATCATCTGTCAGTCAAGGTTAGCTGATGACTAATTTAACCTTAGGTTAGCTCCAAGCTAAGTCTTAAATTTTCTTAACTCTGAGTCTGAGCTCAAAACATCAGTGAAGTAGTGGATTGAATCTCGGGAGGATCATAGTTCGAATCTTTTTGCAAAAAGAAGGAAACATTGTATACAACAGTTTGAACAGCCCGTGACGAACTTTTCCGAAAAATGAAAGCTAAAACGTTATAAATTGAGTTTGTCTTCAGTTAATCCTGTTTGGAATCAGGATTAAGTTTCTGCCGCCGAAGACCAAGTCAGTTCGGAGTAAACCTCGACATTAACTAACCTAATTTGGTGCAACGGAGTAACTGAGAATTATCAGGATAACTCCGAGTTAACCTTGAGGTCAGCTTAACACTGAGCTAACCGTCATTGGTGCAATCCGGTGTAAACAAAGTACTAAACATCCGTCCCTAGTTAGAGAAACCACACCATGTAAGGAATTCATAATTGGCAGAAATCTTTGCTTCTCCCACCATAACTAGTATGACTCACTATGTTGCCCGGATGCTATGAAGACACGGGGAAGCTGGAGTAGGTACCTCGCCGGAGTAGTAGGGAACTCAAAGTTCCTTTGGCCCTCTGCTTCTGAGCATAGCAAAGGAGCATCGTCCCCACCCATCCCTGTAGATGGATGGGATTTGACGCAAATCCGTGACTTTTTTAAAAACCCTCGTTGACTCTCGTTTGTACGCAAAATTCCCTCATATGAGGTCGGACGCGTATCCAGGGAGTCCGCACTCATCTGGCTTATTTTTACGGGGGGGCACTCCCCCCATAGCCACAGAAATTGCCAAATTTTACCATTTTTCCTCTAAACTTTCAAAACATTCTTAACTCAAGATTTTTAACGATTTTAGCAGTTTTTTACCCAATAAACCGCATAAATTCGAAAAATATTTTCCCCGTTTTGGACGAGCCCTCCAATCAATGGGGGCCATGAAGCGCCGCCCCCTCATAAATTGTGGCCTAAAAGCAAGCCAGTCCCCCTTTCTTTTGGAGGAAAAATAAATTGTTTAGCTACTTTTTTTAATACAATTTGGCCATTTTAGGAAAACAGTAGGTCTGGATCCTCGTTTTGCGTTGAACGCCTCCCCTTTTTCAAAATCCTGGGTAAACTCCCGTAATGAGGCGAGTGAATGGTAGTTTGCAAAAGTGGTGGCTGGGGGTAGCTAACTCCCACCGGGCTGGGGCGATCCTTGAGGCAGACTGACCTGCTCCTTGGGGAATCCCAACTGTCCACTCTCGTTCCAGCCCCAGACGGCCACGTCTCCTGACTCTGTAACCAAAGTCCAAACAAACAAAACCTCTTCACAAATATAACCTGTTCAATTTTACAGCGAGATAGAAAGATAGATATGTAGACCTAAGAAAGGCAGAAAAAAGGAGCACGTCGCGTACATACCACCGAAGGGTCCCAAAAATTCGGACTTCTGGTGGGACTCGAACCCACGAATTTTTGCGTACTAGAAAAATGCTCAACCAACTGAGCGACGAGGCAATATTCAGTCCACCTCTGTTCTTTCACCGTTTGCATGTATTTACGGCTAATGTGCTGCAAACTTTTACAAGAAAACAAAGGTGGACGAGGGCCGACAGGCGGGCGGGCCCGTGAAGGACACAAGGCAAATCGCAAAGGAATTATATAATGTGATTGTGTATAAAGTTTTGCCATGATTAAAGTAAGTATGAATGGTCAACTGGATTGCTGCACACAAGACTAGACAGTCAGGCTAAGATTTAATAAAAACTAAATTCCATTCCAACTTCAAGAATAACAATCAGTGAGTGAGTGGGACTCACAAACCAGTCAGAGCCAGATTGTGCCAACCACCGACGCCAATGCCAGTCACAACCACACCCAGGAGGTCCTCCACAATTCTGGGACTGGATTCACTCCGGGCGGAGCCATGGCCCAACTCTCCACGACTGAAACGGTCACACAATAAAATAAACCAAATCTCACACACAAACAAACAAACTTCAGCTCGCTACGACTAACTTCGCTTAAAACAACATTAAAAAACTATGCGTTTAATCCAAAGCAAGCCGCCATGACGACCCAAACATGAACTGCCATAAAAAAGCTAAGCGAAACGTGTACACCAATGTAGTGTTCTTTGGAACAGAGTCTGAAAGACATAGAGTTCCCCGGCGGAAATCGGGACAACCATAAGATCAAGAGTCCATGATTTTATTCTATGTATTAGAAGAAAAGTAAGCCATTAGAAGGCTCCTCTTCTTGACACTGCGTAAGGGAGGGTGCTCCGACCACAATACGCGAATGTTCCTCCGCTTGGGGGTCGACAGGTATACCCCCCTCCGTTTGGCGGGGGGGGGGACGGGTAGTCCAAAGTGGTCCCCATATGGGGGGGTCGCTGAAAGAGGTCCCCGTTTGGGGGGGAGGAGGGTAGTCGACAGCAGTCAGAATATTGGCTCATTCTGATTGGCTGTTGGCGACCTCCACCCCCCAAACGGGGACCCATTTTAGAATAGAACAAAAACTACCGTAATCCTTTGCAACCCCCCCCCCCCCCCAACGGAGGGAAGGTTTCTGCAATCTGATTGGCTGTTGGCTACCCCCCCCCCACCAAACGGAGGTGGGGTATGCGCTGTCGATTTGGTCGACCCCCCCCAAACGGGGGAACATTCGCGTATTGTGGGCGGAGCATCTTACGCAATGCCAAGAAGAGAATCCCTCTAATGGCTTATTCTTCTTCTAACATATAGTGTAATTATGCACTTATGATTTTTAGTAGTGACGGACACGGGATATTTATCTTATCATGCCCAGATACTGGGCTTATTCTAGGGAATTTTTCTTGGGGGGGGGGCTCTCGGGGGGCGAGTCATTCTTGGGGGGGACGTTTCAAAATTTTTCTAAAAACATGCTTAAAATTGCGCTATTTTTATAGCAATCCGCCAAAGCAACGCCAAAAAAGTTCGTTTTAGTGCAATAATAGCGCTTAAATAGACAAAAATCGACTAAACATTCTCCAGCAAAGCCGGAAAATATTTGAAAATTTGGCCTTCTGAGCATTTTTTCAGGGCAAAAGTTGGTACCAAAAGCCAGGGGCACTAACGTAGCCAGAAAAAAATTTCGGGGGGGAATGCAAAATGTTTGCGGGGGGTCTGGGGGGCGGAGCCCCCCAGAAGCTGAGAAATTTTTCTATTTCGTGACCTTCGTGGAATTTTTACAGAGCATTCGTTGAAATTACAATAATATTTAAGGCGCAGTGCTTGTCCATGCACCTAAATAATGCAGAAGGTGGTCAAAGTAGACCAAATAGGGTAATTGGTACTAAAAGTTTTTGAAAAATACGCGTTTACACACGTGGCAGGAAAAAATTCCTGGGGGGGCAACACAATTTCGGGGGGGGGAATTCCCCCCATTCCCCCCCCCCCTGGCTACGCGCCTGGCCAGGGGCACCTACTATTGGGGGGGCGATTTTTGAGGGGGGAGCGATTTATGTGGGAGGGGAAGGGTGTTTATGTCCCCCCCACTAGAATAAGTCCAGAGATACATCCCCCATTCAAAAATTAACTTCAAAAAAATTTTTACTTCACAGTAAATGTCCATTTTTCTCCATTGCTCCGCGGCCTGCTATCGTACAGCCATGCTACAACTTTCAAAGTTTTCAGAAAAAATTGTTAATAATATTTAAGTCGGATATTATCAGGATATCCAGCGCCCATCAATAATTTGAACACACTTCAGATCGTTTAGCATACTATCGTTCATAAAAAGGACTAAAGGACTCCTCCAGTCTAGAGAGTATGTAATGCACTAACAGGCGAGAGAGAGAAAGAAGGGAAGACGAGCTACATAGGTCTAGCTATACCTTCCCATACCATAGGAGAGCAAACGACCGGCCCGCTCCAGGATCAGACAATGAGCCTTCCCGCACTGGACTTCCGAAACGAGGAGTCTATCCAACAGGGATGGGATGGGAAGAGAACGACAGGCCACGTCCCCACATCTCAGTCGCCCATCAAATTCCACCAGGACATGATTTCCCTCACAGGCGCCTCCTAAACCAACAAAAAGAGCGCCAGTTCTCCAACAAATAATAGCCCATACTGCAACACTGTACGTATCACCTGCACAAATTTGCGTAAGAGAACACACAAACTCCAAACGCAAAGTGGATCATGAATCACAAATTCAATACCTGAGGTCCAACCGGCTTCATCCTCAAAATCTAAAGCTCAGATTATCTGTCACTTTAAGTTGTTATGGAGTTAAGAAGTACGTACATATATTAATATATAATAAGCAGGAGAAGCAGCAACATATATATTTTTAATTTTGTGGACTGTCCGACTGCTTCGTGGTAGTTGAGTTGGGCAACAAACTTTACCTAACAAATATATACGTTAGTTATTCCAAACACTGATTCCTGAAGCTTTATTAACAAAAACAAACCATTTTGTGGAGAAGTTGAGGAAGTGGGTTGAGTCTGGAGAGATGTGAGGAGAAGGAGAACAACGCCACCGTGGGCCATGGCGGATAGACGAGGAGCAGGAGAAGGAGAAGAAGAGAAGGGTCCCCCGAGAGAGGAGTCCCTCATGGAACAAGGATCGTCCTGGCCGTGGAGAAGGGAAAGGGCAGCACACCTCCCCTCCTGGATCCATCGGGCACCGCCAACCCCATCCCCCACCCACTGGGAGCACTCTGACCTCACTCTCCTCTCCTCACTACATGAACCGCTCTCTTCACTCTGAAGACAATACAAAATTAGTTTTAACAGAAAAATAAGGAAAACAAGCAACGGGTATATCATGACAAAGAATACGAATTCGAAAATTTTGAAAAATCGCTAGTTTTGAGATTATGATTGTCAGACTCTCATACATGTATATATGTGACCCCAGCGACCAACTGGGTGTACTAACCTGCACTATTTATAGTCAGGGGGGGAACAACGATTTTCGAAATAAGGTTATTACTCGCTACAGAATGTAGCTAGCCAGACGCTTTATATACCAGCATGTAGGGCTTGGCCTGTACTTTCTATATCACCAGTAAAATCAGCATTCAGTTGTACTTCTAGTAGGCTAGCCTCAATATAGACCATCTTTTTCCCCCACAAGTGGGGGAAAAAGATGGGGTGGAGAAAATGGTACCAAATTTCGTTCCTTTACCACCATAACAGCAGACAAATGGCATTTGAAGGCATAAAACGCAATATCTACTTCTAAAAACTCGTTGCCGGCAGCCAGACTTAGTATTATCCATCATATAAGCCAAACCTAGTAATGGGCCAACGTTGCTAGGAAATTAAGATTTTTGGTCTACAAAATCATATTTTTCCCGGTATAGTCAGGGGGGGGGAAGAAAAACATGAATAGGGAAGCAAGCCTCCAACTTTTTCTTCGCTTGGATTTGGATCGGTTTGAGTATACCGTTATGTACCGTGGGCAAATACCTATCCAATCGTATATTCAAACTTCTCTTATACCTCACTCAGCGTTGGCAGTAACAGGATTTGTCCATGTTTTTTCCCCGCAAATCGGGGAAAAAACATGGCACGGATTTCTACCAACCACCCATTTAGAATGGTTTAAAAGCATTGTTTGAGCTGTTTTTAGCGTGCAAAACTACCTAGGCACCCTTCTAACCTCACAGTAAGATTAAAACCCAATTTTTTGGTCAAAATGCTAAATCCGCCGTTACCTAACCTGTTTGGGCATGAAACCTGCTGGGAACTGGCCATAATATGCAGAATATCACTAGAAACAAGTTAGTTGTGTTAAAAATTGCAATATTCCATCATTTTTTAAGTTTTTTCAAAATTTTCATTTTTACCATAGAAACTTATGAAACCTGGCATGTTGATGCTGCAAATCAAATTTTCGAGCTAGAAGCTTCAAAGAGGCTCAAAGTCGGCATATTTTGAGGTTTTTAGTGGTTTTAGAGCATTCTCTTTCCTATAGAAGCATTAGTTACGCCTTCCTGAAGCATACGCAAAAATTTTAAAATTTGGTCACCATGTTTTTTCCCCGCTCTAGTGGACCCAATGTGGGGGGGAAAACATGGTCAAATTTTTTTACTGGGTGTACGCAGGGGAAAACCACTATTGCCATGTGATAGAGCAAGTCAAATTATGCCCGCATGCCAATTTATAGTAGCCAAAGTTTGATAGTTGGTTAGATATAGACTTGCAAACTTTCGAAAATCCTTAGCATTTTGGCCAATTTTGGGAGGTCAACTTTGGTCAAGTACTGTACTTACAGAATCAAACTTAGAAACCAATCTGGTACTGTAGGGTATACTTCTAGACTTGCTCTTTCTAATGGGCTATACTAGGCAGCTGCAACTGCCATGGTTGGGGAGTAGGCGACCATGTGTTTCCCCCTTCTTTTCCGTCATGTTTTCCCCCCGCTGACTATAATTTATAATTTAATCGCCTTTTGTGTTAACTTGCAATGATAAAATACACCAGTTTGCAATATTAACCCGCAAGAAATTGAGTGTTTTACTTATGATGGGTGGTAAAATAGCACAAAAGTCTTCAGGGGTCATCCATTTCGGGTGTAGGCTTTTGCATATCCACACTTGTGAAACTCTCTGGAATGTCCACAGTTCATAATATCACAAAAATACTGTTTATGGACCCTAATTTTCTTGTTATCCGCATGATTTGCCCCCTGGGAATATTTGCCAGCATTCCTCCACAAGGGCAGGTCATATGGCGCTTTTCGGAAGCGGAAGGTCAACTGGGGGGTATAACAGTTCAATGAGTAAACAATTAGTCGTTATTTTTGCTTAAATCTAAAAACAAAACTGTGGGGGGGGGGAAAGCACACCGTTGTTTTCCCCCCTCTGGTGCAAAAAGTGTGAGGAAAAAAAGATGGTCACTATTTCTCAAATCGTGTGACCTAGCGAAAATCCGACCAGCCCACGTTATAGAGCACATCCACAAACCCCTTCATCCACAAGATGACTCCTGTAACTATTACCAGTAAGTTGGCATAATCTTGGAAAATTTGAAAAATCCTTAGGTTTTTGGACAATTTTTGGGTGTCAACTTCGGACCCATGCCACTCGAAGGCTCAATCGACAGGAACGGTTATTTGTATTATGATCTTAAAGTACAAGACTTGAACTTTCATTTGCACTAGATTTTGTATCTCTATCTTATGCCAGTCGAGCAGAGCAGGGTGAGCCATTGTTTATCCCCCACTTGCCGGTGATGCTTCCCCCCCTGACTATATGCCAAACTTGACCTAGACTCATCAATAATGGAGCGCAAATAGATACTCTAACATTTTATAGGTCTGTGTTGCCATAGCTCTATGTTATTTGCCAAAAAACGGAAATTTCCGAAATTTTGCTAAAAATTCAGATTTCTGCGCCAGAGAAATCTCGACATCGGGAAGAGCTAACCAGGATCAATTGGTATCGTTCGAAATGTCATAAGCTGTGATTTGTAGGAAGTAGAATTTTTAATTAGGCTTTACAGCTTTCAGAATATTTCATCAAAGTTGCTGACCCCCAATTGTAACATTGCAAAACAGTCAGATATGGCTGTTCTCAAAATACAAAAATTAATTAAAAAAGTTGAAGGCCTAAATTGAAATTCTGCTTCCTACAAATCACCCTTCGAGATCGTACTTATAATTTAAGATGGATGTTGAAGTGCTCCGCTTCGTCGTTGGCGAGATTTCGCTGGCGCACGGAAAAAATCACCGCTTTTTCCGTTTCCTATGACATGTTTAACACATGCTGGCATCAACTTTCACGTGAAATTACTCGCTAACCGTAAGACACCCAACCTCCATTTCAAAAACTCGTTAACATATTATACCAATCAAACAACAAAATAAGTGAAAATGAGCAAAATCGGAGATGGCCGAAAAATCTGCCAAAAATGGACCCCCCCCTTTAAGGGTTATAGGGGTCGCTGAACACGATGAGCATAGTCGCAGCGCTATGCGGTGCTGCTATCGGGCTGTAGTTTGCTGCTGCAACCATAGAAGGCTGTAGAACTGTAAACAATAAAACATTAAATTGAGCGTGTACATAGCTGAGGACATGGCAAATTAACGTAGCTAGCTTCATTGATACTATATATACTTCGCATCTGGTTGCGCTGCCGTATAGTTTGCTGCTGAGTCCTGCTGAAGTACAGCACGGCCTATATATAACTGACGACATATATGTATAAATAATACATAAGTAGCAACTAAAACTACTGCGTCCAGTAGCGTAGGTACGAAAAATTTTCAGGGGGGGCGGTGTTGACCGAAGGCTGGGGGGGGTAAATTTCATTTTTTGCGCAATAATTGTATGCACGCTACATATGCTGTAACTTTCCCTGTTAATATGTTTTCTAGTTCAGTACATATATATATATATACATAGCTTAATGCTGTTGTAACCGAAAGCGGCACGCAAAAACCCAAAGCGGGGGGTCTGGGGGCGGAGCCCCCCAGAAGTTGAGAAAATTTTTTAAATTTTGCCGTTAAAACGCTGCTGAAACATTGAATTCTTTGCATTGTATATTATCAGTTCCCAAACTAAATTTTGTAGTTTAATTTGCTACCTATTTAAATTTTTGACTTCCACAATCCCGTACGAAAACTAAGACTAAGATGCTCCCATTTGGAACAGGGTATTCTAAGCATATCCATTATCCGTCGTTGAAGGCAGATCATGTTTGGAATAATGCAGTTAATAACAGAACTACAAAGCAGGTAAACTAAGGTAAAGTAAAGCAAACTAGCAGAGGTCTAATTATAATAGGTACACAAGTCCCAAACGGGGGGTCTGGGGGGCGGACCCCCCAGAAGTTGAGAAAATTTTTAAAGTTCGCCATTAAACGCTATTGAAACATTTAATTCTTTACAATGATTTATCAATTGTCTAACAACATTTCGCACCTTTATATATTTGCTATTTTCTACGTTTACTGTCTTGTCCGAAAACTCAAACTATTAGGATGCTCCCATTAAGAACTGCGTATCCTGATTATATCAACCAATTATGCCGAAGCTGAGATGTTGGGAATAACGCAGATATTTAACAGCAAAACTGCAAAGCAAGTAGTTATATATACAAACATTCGTTAGCATGCTTAATGAAAAATAATAATTTTGATAATGTAAATAGCCAAAATTCGCGCCGAAGGCGCAAAAATTTTTTAATGGTGTAGAAAATGCATCAATGTTGAGCTATTTTGAAGCATTAATGTACAATTTGTGCATGTTTCTAATCACATTAAACGCCCGCGCTCCGCGCGGGCGTAAAATTTTTCATTTGCCCAAATTTTCAGGGGGGCAAAGCCATTATTTCGGGGAGGGCGGCCGCCCGCCCCGCCCGCCCCGTATCTACGCTAGTGACTGCGTCCATGGTACAGGATTTTGGATTTCTGACAAAATAGAGAAAAAGGTAGAAACTGGAACTTTTCAAGCTTCTTTGTTCTGTACTTTCGGTTGACGATTATTTTCAGGCAATGTTTAGGGGGGCTTCCACAATCCCCGCGATCAATGGGGCAAGCGAAGTCGGAACACTTTTTGAAAATTTAGGATAAAAATGTATATATTTGTCAATTTTTGGGGTTTCTGGGGGAACACCTCGATGGGGGAGGTCGCCGAATGGGGAGGGCCCCACCCCCACCCCGGTAATATAAGCCAGGTCGGTTTTAGTGATATAACGTTGGCTGATACAATAAGGAGACTTGAACAATGTAATGTATCATAGGGGTCGCGGCAGCGACCCCTATAATATGTGTCAAAAGTCCCTGGAGACACCGTAAAATAAGCTGCGCAGAGGCTGCGCAAAATCCTGCGCAGATCCTGCGCAGATTTCATGCGCAAATTGTAGAGCACATCGAGTTTAGTATGTGTGCGAAGTTTCAGCCCCGTATCACTTTCCGTTAAAAAGTTGTGCCCCGGACCGGTTATGGCGGCGATGTTTTTTTTTTTTTTCCGGTTTCTCCTATTTAATGGTCGTATTGTCCTGACTTTCCGCCTCTTTCACGTAATCTGCAGCGGAGGCCGGACCTAAAGGGGTATAGGGTCTGGTAGTACCCCATGCGCCATTTAAGAATCGCTACTTTTTTGCGCCGCTGGTGCGCCACAGCGTAGCAGCGGCGCCGCAAAGTCGGCTCAGAGCGAAAAGTGACCATTTTTGTGGTCGCTGCGCAGCTCGAACGTTAGGAGCTGGAGTCGATTTCTTTTTTCTATTCAGAAACTACATATATTGAACTAACTAAATAGCTAAGTCTCGTTTCTCTATCACTTCCCATGCGACCACAGTGGCCGGTCAAAAATGGTGAAAATTCGAAAAATGAAAAATCGAAATTTCTCGCTGTGTATTCAACTTAGAAAGCTCAATTCTTTCATACAAAGGTTTTCTGGCACGGCGAATTGATTCCCGTAAGCAGTTTTGCCGTCGGACCCACCCATATTGCTGGGCTGGTTCCACTTTGCTGTCGGGAGGGTCAAGTCGGTACCGACTTCCAAGAACACCATATAGGACTGTGCATAGCCTCTCAAAACTTTGTCCATAGGGGTTTTCTGGTGCGCCCAGCTCATTTCCGAGTCCGTTTTGCCGTCCGACCCACCCATTTTGCTGGACTGGCTCCACTTTGCCGTTTGAAGGGTAAATCGGGTAGGGGGTCAAGTGGTCAAAAATAAGATTTTTCAAAAGTGGTCAAATTTGGTACCAAATGAAAGCGCTAAGTGAGCTGAACAACTTTTGTCATAGAATTGAATGCTCAAAGTGGCGTGTAGAGTGCTGTGGTAGGGTGGGGGTGGGGAC